>MDKI01253658.1:0-17852 GCA_005239505.1 Nicotiana paniculata
GGGAGGCATGACTGGCTGTGAGGTGCTGAGTGATTGTGAGGTGCTGAGGGATTGTGAGGCATGTCCGGGGGCTGATTATGAAACATGTTTTTGCCCGAGGGGCTACTTATTATTTTACTACATTCATTGCATACCAAATCCTAATTTTAAAGTTGTTAAAAATGTGCATTGTTTTAAGGACTTCTGTGAAGATTGATTTCTAAGGCATGACGATTTTGTATACCCATGTATACTATTGGAAAGTAAGGCTGTGTATATCGTGACTTGATGACATTGATATTTATGTTATTCCTTGCTACTTAGACTTGATTTATTTCCATTACTACTGAGTTGGCGTACTCACATTACTCCCTGCACCTCTGTGTGCAGATTCAGGAGCACATCTCGAGCATTAGCTTTTATATATATCGCAGTGGAGCCGGATCATGGGGATATAGAGGTAGTTGTTAAGTGCTCGCAGCATCTTTTCTTTCCCTTCCTGTTGTATTAGCTTTGGTTAGGAGTTTTGTATCATAATACTTTATTTTGTCTTATTACACTAGATGCTCATGACATGTTGGCTCCGGGTTTTGGGGATGGCAGTACTGTATAAAAAAAATTGCCTATTATATTAAGAAGTTTCTGTATATTGTTATGAATTTCTTAAAACTTAAATGGGATTTTCAAAAGGAAATGTAAACACGCGGTAGTCGGCTAGCCTAGTTCAGCGATAGGCGCCATCACGGCCAGTTAGGATTTGGGGTCGTGACATCGGGTTTTGACCCGTTTTGGATTTTTGGATGAATTTCGATATTTTCAATTTGAAATTGTTCCTTAAGCATATATTGATGATAAAAATCTGAACTCGGTAGATTTGGAGCACTCGGAGGCCAAATTTAGAGGCAAGGGAATTGCGGAGTAGTGTATTAGCCGGTTTTGAGGTAAGTAACGCTTCCAAACTGTGAACTGAGGGTTAGAAACCCCAAACTATTTGATATTTACTGTTAATTAAGGTGAAGCACTTGCCAAGTGACGGGCATGCAGGCGTTTAGCGAATATTTGTAGCCTGGCTCATCCCATGGCACTGTCTACTGGTTATCCAAGGTTGATATTGCACTGTGAATGTGGTAATTACCTTGAACGAAATAGAAATCATGCTAAGTATAAATGTTAAGGCTTCACGCCGATGTGTTTAGACCGGAATGGTCGATTATTTCTGTCTCTATTTATGATTAATGTTTTCATGTACTCAGTCTTGTTATAGTATATGTTTCATGCCTCAGTCTTGTAAGTTGCTAGTTTATTCTATTTTATCATTGGTTTGGGCTGAATTGCATATGTTAGAGAATTGTAAGTGAGAGTGGAAGGTACTGACTGAGTGAGGCTTGGAGCCTGGCTTTGAGACAGTTATGAGGTCGGACTGCACACCGCAGCGATCCTGAAATCATGCCTTCGTTAGCTTGATATAGCGTTTGGGCTGGAAGGAGCCCCTCCGGAGTCTATACACCCCTTGTGAGCGCACAGATATTCCGGAGATGGATTTATCCGTGGTTATTATGTTCCGGAGATGGATTTCTCCGTGGTTATTATGTTCCGGAGATGGATTTCTCCGTGGTTATTATGTTCCGGAGATGGATTTCTCCGTGAGGGATGGATCGGCCTTTTTCCTCAGTACTTGGTGACTGTATCACTAGTGTTTATGTAATATCCGAGATGGACTTCCCTGATCCTGAAGGTCGTATTCTAGTACTGAGTGGGCCATCTTATGAGAGGTTGATTAATGAGTACACATCATTCATGGTTCTATATGCATTCATGCTAGTATGCAGAGTTACAGACATACATTGATGCATCGTGTTTATTTCCTGATATATTACTGTCATGTCCAATTTATATATTGTTGTTCGAAGTATCGGAGGTTTAGTCTGTCACTACCTCTCAGCCTGTAGTTTGTTTTCGTTACTACTGAGTTGGTGTACTCACGTTACCCCCTGCACCTTGTGTGCAGATCCAGGTACAACGGGATTTAGCTCTGGTCAGTGAGTAGTAGCAGTTTCATCAGAGTTGACGAGGTAGCAGCTGGCGACCATGATCTCGTCTTCTCTTTCCTTTCTACCTGTCATATTTATTTTTAGACTATGTTAGTCATTTCCTTTGGTTGTATTAAGTATTAGCAGCGTATGCCTGTGTGACACTGGATTCGGGGTTGGTAGGATTTGGTCTTTTGAATTTCATAAACTAGTTTCCCGAAAATATTGGATTTAGTATTATTATCATTATTGATTTCAGACTTGTTAAAAAGGGTATTATATTAGAAATTGTATTTAGTTAGATAAAATGGGTGGCTTTTATGGTTCCACGATAGGCGCCATCACGACTTTGGAAATGGGTCGTGACAAGTTGGTATCAGAGTCAGGTTAAATAGGTCTCACCAGTCATGAGCAGGTTTAGTAGAGTCTTGCGGATCGGTACGGAGACGCCTGTACTTATCTTCGAGAAGTTGCAGAACCTTTAGGAAAAATCTCACATTCTCGAACTTTTGTCGTGCGAATCCAGTGATTCAACCCGAGGCATAATTCTTTGAACTCATTTCATGTATTCAAACGTGCACGTGAGCGCTCGGTATCAGCCATGCACCGATGGTTTGTGACTTCCATGAATGGGATGTGATTTTAGCATGCTAGGGGCCAGTCTGGAGGACTTGAGGCCGGATTTTTGTCTGTAGCTGGAGTGTCGAGATTTCATTTGTGTGAGCATATGTATTGTGGACTTATATGTCCGTTGGTGTCCTTATTGATGGAACCTTGTGACTAGATGACTATGTGGTGAGTTTGATTGATAGTTAGATGTGTTCAGGTTGTTTGATTGTGGCAAGAATGGACTAGCGGGAAATATGGCAAGAACCATTAAGTATTTGACGTCTATACAGAGTTAGGATATGGCTTCGAGTTGTGAGTGTATTGGAGGACCTCTTGTGTGGTTTAGTTGTGGAGTGAAGTAGATTTCTCTATTGTGTTATTAGTTCCTGGTGATGTCTTTTGGGTTGGCCAATGCCCCAGTAGCGTTCATGTATTTGATCGACGGTGTATTCAGCCGTGTTATAACTCCTTTGTTATTGTAATTATTGATGGCATCCTGCCGTACTCTCGTAGCCAGGGACAGCATACGCGGCATTTGATGATGGTATTACAATGATATAGGGAGGAGAATCTTTATGCGAAGTTCTCCAAGTGTGAATTGTTGGCTTTGTTCAGTAGCATTCTAGGGACATGTGGTGTCCAGCGAAGGTATCTATGTGGTCAGACGAGTGTGAGAGGAGCTTCCAGAAGCTCAAGAATTCCTGGACCACAGCTCCAGTGTTAGTATTTCCATCAGCTTCAGGTTCTTATACCGCTTATGAGATGTCTCGAGGGCAGGCATTGGTGGTGTTGTACTGTAAGAAGGTATGGTGATTGTGTGATAGCTATGATATTCGGGAGTGTATAGGGAGATAACATTTTGAGATTTAGCAGGTAGGGGTATCTCCTGCGGGTTGTCCTGAGGTGTGTCACTCTTATGTTTATCTGTAGTAAGTACTCTCTATCAGTAAATGATGCATGTTGCAATTTGAGTTTAGATCGCTTGTGGGAGTTGGCATGACCATCACAATGGTGGATGAGAGATTGGCAATTGATTTGAGTGTTAGATAGTTTGGGTCATATAAGCTTATGGAGGATTTAGTTGAATCCCACCATAGCATGGTGGCAGTGATAATGTGTGGGCATAGTCTTGTTTGTCGTGATCCTTGGCTTTGAGCCAAGTGGGGGAGTTCGTTATTGATAAGTTGATTACATGATTATGTGTTGTATTGGTTTCGGTTCGAGGTATGTTGGTGAATCAGCTATAACTTACAGAGGTGGAGTCAGGTAATGACTCGAGTGATGGAAATTTCTTCGATACAAGTTGTAATGTACTTTACAGATAGTGGAATTCATTGTATGAGGGGGTTGTACTGGTAAGTGTTGAGTGTGCAATGTATGAGCGTGCTTGTTGCTTCAAAGGTGTGGATTACTTTCCTAGTATGTGGATTGCAAGTGGGGTCAGGTTGTTTTGTTTACTTGGTTATTGTAATTGAAATTTCGTAGAGTAAATGGCATTCGAGAATGGTTCAGACGGATTCAAGGTTATATGTAGCGATCAAGGATCTTCAAGGTGTGAGAAGGGCTAGAACTGAGACTTACGGGAAATGTGTCTAGGCTTGTGGTGTATTTGCATTATTATGGATTCTATCCATCATTATCAGGAAAGTGAAGGTAATGACTTTAAATTCGTAGGAAGTCTCTTCAGGGTAAGTATTTCTAATGTGGTGCATTTGGGGATAATTGAGGGAGTATTCATCAGCCTATGAGCCTTAGACGGTATATTTTTATGCTCGGGTTTCGTGCGGTGAGTCGGGATTGAGAATTGTGGTATTATGGCAAGGAGAAGTATCAATTCGAAGGTAAGTCAGAAGGAACTTGAATAAATAGGACAGCTTGGTAGTAGGTCGGATCGAGATGATAAGGGATATGGTTGGTTCTTTTGGTGTTTATAAGGTAATGAAGTTTTACAGGTGTTTATTAGAAATTCTCTTGGAATTTGGTGGCATGCGTAGCTTGGTTGAGTTACAAGGATTCAGTCCTGACGGTTTGGTGTTGTACAAGTGTTATTCGGGAGTTGTTGACGGTTTCTACCACGGTTGGAGATGTATATTTCTACGGGCTTGAGGGCCAGGTCATGTATAGTGATTTTGCTTCTAAATGGAATTGAATGGAATGTTCTTGGCTAGTTGGGTACGTAGTTGTTGTGGCTAGGAAGGGAGCATGAAGTTCTCATATTTATCATAGGGTTGCATAGCGTATGCGGTATTTTGTGTATAGTGGAGAGTGGCATATGTGAGGTCACGGTTCAGTTTTTGGAAGCAAGGTCAGAACTGGCAGTTTCAGATGATTAGGTAAAGAATACCACTATTGGGTGGCCGGGTGAGAGTATACATTCATAAAGGGCAATGTGTTCAAAGAAATGTGTCTAAATAGGGTTTTTCATTGGTGTTACAACGCTTTCTCGTCGGATCGGCTGCTGAAATTCAAGTTTTCTTGGTGACACAGAGGAATTATGGGGGTATCCCTCGTGGAATGATTGAGCATCAGGAATGTGTTATATATTTGAGTGGGGGAATTAGGATCGGATATGGTAATTGGTGCGCCTCATGGATTTTGAGACTGAGAGTTTTCATGAACGGATTATTTTTGTAGTTGTGAACTGCGAGGATGCGAGCAAAGCTAGTCAAGTGTTAGTATATGTCATGATTAAGTCATTATGAACGTTCGAGTTGACTTAGAGTTATTGGTAGGCCGATATGGGTGTGTGGTCTACACCGAGTCGGAATTGTTGACTCTGAAATGCTATTGTTGAGAGACATACCATTCAATTGTCATTGAGCTTATTCATGTCTTGGATTGATCTATGAGTTACCTTTCGGTGTTCGAGGAGTTGTAATCGTTGGTTATATAGGTGCATATGATGTAGTCCTATCGGGGTTGTATAGTGAGATTTGAGTAAGGTAAGTAATTGGGTGTTGCAGGATTGAGACATATTGGTTATGTTCTTTCTGGTTCGGGTGGCACGATATCGTCCGATTTCCCGTGATTATGGCAATGCACTTTGAGTAATTGATGTCGAATTTTGCATGGTTATTGATTTTGAGCAAGGTGGTTTGGCGTGTGTCATGTGGTCCAGCAGTTGGATGGGATCACGCTTTGCAGCTCGGTTAGGTAGAGGTATGATCCTTGGTGTCGGATTTGTGTGATATGGTTTCATGATATGTATCAGACCTTTAGTATGATGTGGTAATGGTAAGTGTTAGTTGCAGGATAGCCCTCTCATGCGAGTCTTCTTTATTTAATGAATTAAACTCTTGGTATGTGGTTATTGAGTTCACAAGTTGCACAAGTTATGGCTCCGGATGGTATTGACACTGTCGGGCGAACGGTTACTGGTTTATACATGCTTCTTTCATCGTCGGCAGTATATGGAAGTGTTTGAACGAGGCATGGTTTGATAAGAGGGTATGTACCGGTATTGAGTTGTTTGAACAGCTAGAGTTATCGCTATGAGTTGTTGAGCCACGCAGTATATTATGTGATTTCATCTTGGGTTACGGATATGGTTTGATACAACGTGTTCAGACTATTTCAGCTTATAGTCGTGGAAAATTGAACTTGTAAATTATTCAGAAGTGGAAACTTGGTTTTAAGGTCTATGGATCAGAATTTTATAATGAAATTTCAGTTATGTTGTGTTATCAGACGTAGATGGGGTAAGGTGACAGGGGATCACCTCCAAATATGTGCATGGAAGGTTACATAACAAATTTTGGTGGTGTTGGAACAGCTCTAGGCACGTTCGAGGACGAACATATGTTTAAGTGGGGGAGAATGTAACGACCCGGTCTGTCGTTACGTAGAACTTGCATTTTTATTGTTGTCATTGAATTTTCATGGATTGGTTATTCTATTATTGATGTGTTAGAGTCGATAGGCTTGAAATCGGAATGGTTAAATGAGAATTCAGTAACTTAGTCTTTAAAGATAGCCTTATAATGGGAAAAGTCAATTGAGAGTTGACTTATTGGGAAACGACCTCGGAATGCAGATTTTTTGGTTCGGATAGCTTCGTTAGGTGATTTGGGACTTAGGAGTGTGTTCGGAATATTTTTGTGATGTCCGGTGTAGAATTAGGCTTGAATTGGCAAAAGTTAGTTTTTGGCGATTTCCGGACGGCAATGGAAAATAGGCTATCGGGGTCGGAATGGAATTCCGATAGTTGGGACAGGTTCGTAATGCCATTTTGGATGTGTCTGCAAAATTTTAGGTCAATCGGAGTTGTTCTGGATGGTTTCGGCATCATCGGTGGATTTTAGAAATTTCAAAGTTCTTAGGCTGAATCCAATGTAAATTTGGTGTTTTGATGTTAGTTTTGGTGTTTTGAGAGTGCAACTAAGTTTGAATGATGTTATGGGATGTGTTGGTAACATTGGTTGGGGTCCCGAGGGGCTCGGGATTGATATCGGGTGGTTAACGAGCATTTTTGGCCTTAGGAATCTGCTGAAAAATCTGGTGTTCTGTTGCTGGTGTCCTTGTACGCGATCGCAGGGATACATTCACGATCGCGTAGTGCAAGTTGAGAGGGGCAGAATTTTTCTCTCTGCGATCGCATAGGTGAGTTCGCGATCGCAGAGGTTGAGCAGGTTGAACAGTGCGATCGCGTAGGGATAAGGCAGGCTCGTGGGGGCGAGGTCGATTAGTCTTCGCGTGAGGAGAGCTGAGATCGCGTGAGGTTGGAGAGTGCTGCTATGCGATCGCGACAGGGAGTCCGCGATCGCGGTGAAGAAATCACTGGGCATAATTAATTAAACCCTTCCGCGACTTAACCCTTATTTTACACCATTCTTGTATGGGAAAAAACTTTGGGGACGAATTTTGAAGAGGGAAATGCTTATTCTTCATAGAGGTAAGTATTTTGATTATTAAAACTCGATCATGGATGATTATAGAACATAAAACCAGTGTAAAATTCGTGGAAAATAGTAGAAAACTGGGATTTTGGGGCTTGAGAATAAGAGACCTTTAGGGGTCGATTTGAGGGGTCAAACGGACTCCGATTTTGGTGTTCTTTATATGAACGGAATCGTGGATGAAGAACACTTTTCTGTAAAAATTTCTGAGTTTCGGGACGCTATCCCGGGGGTCGGGTTTTGACCGGTTTCGGATTTTTGGGTAAATTTCAATATTTTCAATTGGAAATTGTTCCTTAAGCATATATTGATGATAAAAATCTGAACTTGGTATATATGGAGCACTCGAAGGCCGAATTTAGAGGCAAGGGCATTGCGGAGTAGTGTATTAGCCGGTTTTGAGGTAAGTAATACTTTCAAACTTGGAACTGAGGGTTCGAAACCCCAAACTATTTGATATTTACTGTTAATTAAGGTGACGCACTTGCCAAGTGACGGGCATGCGGGCGTTTACCGAATATTTGTAGCCTGGCTCATCCCATGGAACTGACTACTGGTTATCCCAGGTTGATATTGCATTGTGAAGGTGGTAATTACATTGAACAAAATAGAAATCATGCTAAGTATAAATGTTAAGGCTTCACGCCGATGTGTTTAGACCGGAATGGTCGATTATTGCTATCTCTATTTATGATTAATGTTTTCATGTACTCAGTCTTGTTATAGTATATGTTTCATGCCTCAGTCTCGTAAGTTGCTAGTTTATTCTATTTTATCATTGGTTTGGGATGAATTGCATATGTTAGAGCATTGTAAGTGTGACTGGAAGGTACTGACTGAGTGAGGCTTGGAGCCTGGTTTTGAGACAGTTATGAGGTCGGACTGCACACCGTAGCGATCCTGAAATCATGCTTTCGATGGCTTGATATAGCGCTTGGGCTGGAAGGAGCCCCTCCGGAGTCTATACACCCCCAGTGAGAGCACAGATATTCCGGAGATGGATTTTTCCATGGTTATTATGTTCCGGAGATGGATTTCTCCGTGGTTATTATGTTCCCGAGATGGATTTCTCCGTGGTTATTATGTTCCGGAGATGGATTTCTCCATGGGGGCTGGATCGGCCTTTTTCCTCAGTACTTGGTTGGTGACTGTGTCACTGGTGTTTATGTAATATCCGGGATAGACTTCCCTGGGCCGGAAGGCCGTATTCTAGTACTGAGTGGGCCATCTTATGAGAGCTTGATTAATGAGTACACATCATTCATGGATCTATATGCATTCATGCTAGTATGCAGAGTTACAGACATACCTTGATGCATCGTGTTATTCCTGATATATTACTGTCATGCCCAATTTATATACTGTTGTTCGAAGTATCGAAGATTTAGTCCGTCACTACCTCTTAGCCCGTAGTTTTGTTTCGTTACTACTGAGTTGGTGTACTCACATTAACCCCTGCACCTTGTGTGCAGATTCAGGTACAGTGAGTAGCAGCAGTTTCATCAGAGTTGACTAGGTAGCAGCTGGCGACCATGATCTCGTCTTCTCCTTCCTTTCTACCTGTCGTATTTATTTTTAGACTATGTTAGTCATTTCCTTTGGTTGTATTAATTATTAGCAGCTCATGACCGTGTGACACTGGATCCGGGGTTGGTAGGATTTGGTCTTTTGAATTTCATAAACTGGTTTCCCAAAAATATTGGATTTAGTATTATTATTATTGATTTCAGACTTGGTAAAAAGGGTATTATATTGGAAATTGTATTTAGCTAGATAAAATGGGTGGCTTGCCTGGTTCCACGACAGGCGCCATCACGACTCCGGAAATGGGTCGTGACATAACGTTTGGTCAAGGAAATAAACAATGAACCGGAACAGCCAAAGGAAAATTGGTTTGGAATGGAAAGGTCCATACATTACTACAAGAGTACTGCCAAATGAGTGCGTTTGTACTTGGGGTACATCGAAGAAAATGTCCCTGAAACAACTGTGCAGTCAGAAGGTACTATGTTTGATCCTCCATATAGCATTAAATGTTCTCCGGTTGGGATGACGAAGGCTTTCATTCTCTCTACCCAAACACTATTACCCCTTTTGCCAACCCTTTGAGCCGGTTACCTTCCTTTAATTACCCTCTTTGGAACCCGAAAATGTTATTGAAAAAATAAAGGAAAAAAAAAGAAAACAAACAACAGAAAGAGACGAAAAAAAAAAATCAAATGAAAAAAGAAAAGAAAAGAAAAGCAGAACAAGGAAACCAAAAGAAAGAGAAAACAAAACAAAACAAAACAAAAAATTGGAAAAAAAAAACAAAACAAAAGTTCCCTGAACTACATTTGACTTGATTCTGAAAGGATACATAGACAGCCTCTCTCTGGGGTTTAGTCACACAAAAATAAAATTCCACATTTCCCCAAGAGTTTAAGCTGGGGCGAATATTACTTTTTCACCTAAAAAGGTCCAAAGTTGTAGCTCAATCCAAATACTCTCTACCCAAAACCCTGTTCAAGTCCTTCCGATCGATCAGCCAGAGATGTCTAAAGTTTGAGGATGCAGATGTTTGAAGCTGATACAAGAAATGAGAGAAATTAAAAATGAGAGAGTCTTATCGGTGAAAACCCATACGGGCACTGGAAGGCGACGGTGAGCGGAGAAATTGAAAATGAGAGAGTCTTGTTAGTGAAAAATCACAAAGAGCACTACAAGACGACGGTAAGAAGAGAAATGAGAGAGGTTAGTCGGTGAAAACCCGCAAAGGGCGCCACTAATCGAAAAGGATAATGGATCACTGATATGGACGCAGTCCGGGGCAAGGTTTCTCGATCTCGGGGTAATAGTTGTGATGAATTTCTGAGAGTCGGACGGTTTACACAGATCAGGCATCCAGTCCAAAAAGCATGTCATGATCATTGAAGTCCGCATGCACTCCAGATAAGTCCTTCTTTCCTTTCCCCCGAAAGGGATACTTTTTGCTTAAATTCATTGTCCATTCTGTCATTTGTTCCCTTTCAAATCCCTTTCGGTCTAACTCTTTTTCCGAAATTAAGGCAAAGAAAGGATGGCAAAACTGATTTACAGGATCTCATTTGACACGGTCTAATATGCAAAAGGCACCCAGCCTTGTCAGGGGCATGAAGTTGATCCCGACCTGGCCTTAGCGGTCGATGCTTCAAACTCAAAACCCTTAAAAGAGAAAAAATCAAATTGAAGTGCCTATAAAGGCAAATGAAGTTAAAAGGTTGAGTCCCACGTGGCTAACCATCTCAGCAAGGTTTGAAAAGCCGAGATATTCCAAATGCCCTAAAGTTAAAGTTGGAAGAAAAGTCAGAAATGAAAGGCCATTAAAGGCGAAATAAAGTTGGAAAGGTTAAGTCCCATACGACTAATCGTTGCAGCAGAATTTGAGGGGCCAAACTTCCCCCCGATACTCTGGAAATCCAAAAGAAAAAGCAAGTGAAAGGCCTACAAAGGCAAAATAAAATGTTGGGTCCCACGTGACCGATCGCCATGGTAAAATTTGGAAAGTCAAGGTCCCCAGGATTAGAGATAAAACCCAATCCCTAGTAAGCAAGCAAGTAAGTGGTTAAGATCTTCATCAAAAGAACTGAGATCAAGCAGTTGAAAATCAAGGCCGCAAAACCAACCACAGTTTCAAACTAACAAATTGTTCTTTGTTTGAAAATCTGAAACAGGTACAACTCAAAAGCAACCGTGCAAAAAGCAGGTGCAACCAAAAGGAATTGCGCAAGGGCTAGAAGGAGCTCTGCAGCAACGACTCCAAAAAGGGAAGTTTTCTCAAAAATTATTTCCCGCATTCACTCAAAATAAAATGAAAAGAAAAGAAAAGAAAAGAAGAAAACGATGTTGAAAACAGTCCAAACCTAAAGTGGTATAGGGTCTCCAATCCCTAGCTACACCTTTTCCAATATAGGATATTCCATTCCTTAGTTGATGCGGACATAGGGTCTCCATTCCCTAGTTGATGCCAGTATAACCTGATGCCGACATAATTCGACGCCAACCTAGGATATCCCAGTCCTCAGTTGATGCCAACATAGGGTCCCACTCCAAAGCAGACACCGGCATAACCTGGTGATCTTTTTCTGACAACAGCATAACATGTTGATCATTCCCTTCTCCCCAGGCAACAACATAACCTGTTGACCTTTCCAGACACCGGCATAACCTGGTGATCTTTTTCTGACAACAGCATAACCTGTTGATCATTCCCTTTTCCCCACGCAACAGCATAACCTGTTGACCTTTCCAAACACCGACATAACCTGGTGATATTTCTGACAACAGTATAACCTGTTGATCACCTCCTGACACTGGCATAACCCAGTGATCTCTTTTCTGGGGCAACAACATAACCTGTTGACCTTTCCAGACACCGGCATAACCTGGTGATCTTTCTGACAACAGTATAACTTGTTTATCACCTCCTGACACTAGCATAACCCAGTGATCTCTTTTCCCAGGCAACAACATAACCTGTTAACCTTTCCAGACACCGGCATAACCTGGTGATCTTTCTGACAACAGTATAACCTGTTGATCACCTCTTGACACTGGCATAACCCAGTGATCTCTTTTCCGGGACAACAACATAACCTGTTGACCTTTCCAGACACCGGCATAACCTGGTGATCTTTCTGACAACAGTATAACCTGTTGATCACCTCTTGACACTGGCATAACCCAGTGATCTCTTTTCCGGGACAACAACATAACCTGTTGACCTTTCCAGACACCGGCATAACCTGGTGATCTTTTTCTGACAATAGCATAACCTGTTGATCATTCCCTTTTCCCCAGGCAACCGCATAACCTGTTGACCTTTCCAGACACCGGCATAACCAGGTGATCTTTCTAACAATAGTATAACCTGTTGATCACCTCCTAACACTGGCATAACCCAGTGATCTCTTTTTGCAGGCAACAACATAACCTTTTGACCTTTCCAGACACCGGCATAACCTGGTGATTTTTTTCTGACAACATCATAACCTGTTGATCATTCACTGACAGTGGCATAACCCAGTAATCTCTTTGCTCCCAGGTAACAGCATAACCTGTTGACCTTTCCAGACACCGGCATAACCTGGTGATCTTTTTCTTGACAACAGCATAGCCTGTTGAACATCTCCTGCCACCGGCATAACCCAGTGTTCTCTGTTCCGGCAACTGCATAACCTGTTGACCTTCCCAGACACCAGCATAACCTGGTAATTTCTTCTTGACAGCGACATAACCCGTTGATCCTCCTCAGACATCGGCATAACCCAGTGATGTTTTCTTGACGACAGCATAACCTGTCGATCTTTTCCAATATAGGGTCTCCAATCCTAGTTGATTTTACTTTTTAGGCATAGGGTATCCACTCCCTTGTCTATAATAACTCCGGGTACACCATTCCCGGCTTTTAATTGCTTTCAATAATAAAGTAGCATGGATTTCGTTACAATAACTCACAAAATTTTCCTAGTGAAAACTAGGGCAGAAAATTTCGTTCGTTTGTTTTGATTTTGTGCAGGTTACAATGAATTCAAGATGACCAAAAGAAGACGTATCAATTTAGAATAAGAGAAAAGAAGAAAAGAAAAAGAGAAGACCAAACCCAAGGTGTAGAAGCGGAAATGATGTAGACTGCTCAAGACAGATTGAAGTCACAACCTATGCATGCCCCTTGTTGATCCAAAAGTTGAAGAATATTGAACCAGCACATACAACTAACAAGCATCAAGATTCAGACCAGAGTCTGCGTGAAGAAACAACCAAGACTCAAGATCAAGCTTCAGAAGACTTGTAGGTAGGAATTTTGTAACTCGTAGCTGATAGGCTAGTTTAGTCTTTTTTATTTTGATTTTGGTGTAATAAGGAGCTCAGCAAGCAGTAAGCAGCAGCAACAACAGTGAAATCACAGCTTCCTGGTAGTCCCAGCTACCAAAGCTTCCAGAACTACACCGACCTAATTCCTTTATAGCCAAGGATATGTAGGCAACCTCCGAAGCAAGGTTCGGTCAAACTTTTTCAAAATGCTTCAAATGGAGTACCAAACGGGAAAATATTGCTCTTAGTTTCTCACTTTATCTTTGCCCGAAAACTCTTCATATTCTCGAGCAAAGAGGGGCAACTGTGAACACCCAATTTTTGCCCCGCATGGAAATTACTTCTAAAAATAATCAAAAAATAACTTTTAATGAATTTTAGGAACTTTTCTTTATATAGTTTCATGTCATGCATGTTTAATATTTTAAAATCATAGAAAAATCATAAAAAATTATCATATTTTTCATTTCATGTCATCTTTGGTTTAATTTACATTTTAAAGAATTAATTACTTTTTAATTGTTAGTTTAATATATAAAAAGTCCCAAAAAATATTCATTAGCGTTAATTAATTAGTCTTTTTACAAAATAAATTCAATTAGTAATAAGGTGGCCTTTTTTGAAAGAACAATTTGACCTTTATTTCAAATTGACCCAATTTCAGGGTCCAAAATCACAGGCCCAACCAAATTTCCCCACATTAAAATATCCTAAATCCCTCCTCTCTTCTAGAGATAGATTATACCTAAAAAACCTAGGGGGGAGACCTAATCTCTATGGAGATCCGCCGTTTTCCCCTGTCCTCTTCTTCTACATTCCTTCCTCACCCCTAACTGAAGAACACAAATTCAAAACAAATTTGATCCTTCATACGTCCTTCTCTTCAAGGATCAAGCAGCTGCCGACGAACCAGCTTCACCTGTGCAAAAACCATTTCCGCCACCTTAAAATCTTTCAAAATCGTCCTCCCCCAAAGCACCTAGTTCCAGATCTAAAAAACCCCACGAATCAACCCAAAATTCAGCTCTAAAACTCGGCAAAAATCAGCCATGAAATAGCTCGAGTCCAGCTCCTAAAAATTGTTCGAAGTAGTAAAATTACAACGGCCTATTGCGACAAAAATGCAGCCGCTGCTGTTTGTCTTCTTCCTCCAAGAATCCACCGGAAAACATCATTTCTAATAATGTAACAAAAGAGATGATAGAAAAACAAGGGCTTCACCCCTCCTCGAAGTTGTTGTCTTCCTCTTTCATATTTCTGGGTTTACAAGTCTAGAATGAATCCGCAATTCGCTACTGTCGTTGTTGCTGATTGTTGCGAGGGCGATGACTGAGCTCCATTGTGCACTTGCTACCTGATTTGTTGTCTTTGAATTTGTCATAAACTAGGTATTCTATTTTTTCTCTTTTCAAAAGTATTTAATTACCAATTTGTGAAAGTAAATGAGCTTTACTCAAGGCATGTGTGTGTGGATTATAATTCCTGATGTTTGAATCGAAACAAACGGTTTTTTTATGATAGTTGGATGCACGCAAATGTTAAGTTATCTCAGTAATCTCCAGATTCCATTTCATTTTTCTTGGTTTATGACTTGCAAAATTGGGCCATCAGTTAGTTAGATTTATTTTGACAAATGGAAAATCGTTATGTTTGTCTTTGTCTCTATGTTTTGTCTCTACATTTAAATGTCGAATCTGCATCACTGTGTTCATGTTTCGAAATTTGAAGAAGTGTCAATTGCTTAACAATTGGTCTACATTAATCTTTCATAGGAGAAATAGAAGGCAGTAAGGAAAGAAAAATGTCTATTGATGTAGTGGATTAATCCTGCAAATGAAAGGTTCAATTGTGAGATGAAATGGCGACACTTGTTTTGGCATGAACTTGTATTAGTTGCTTATTCGTGTGTTTAAAAGTGTTCTCCGATGATTGATTGTAGATTTTGTTTGACTTTGGATTGCTCTTATGTGTTGAACTAATGCACAAATCTGGGTGCAGGTATAAATTTTTTTTGATCACTATTAGGCTCTTGTCGTAGTAGAATTTATTGCTAGATTTTTGAGCTGAAATGGTGGTGTTCCGGAGGTGGTTTTGTTTCTCTTTAATGAGTAATTTTGCTAGAGTTTTAGAGGTGATTCATGGCTTGAGAGGGGATGTTTAAAGGGCTGGTTTTGATGTTGGATTTGCAGGGATTCCATGGTTGTCTTAGAGGTATTTTAATGGAGATTTTGTGGTAGTATCATGGTAGAAAGCTGCTGCGTTTTGGCTTATTAGCTTGAGTGTGTTTATGTTCTTTTTCATTATGTAACTCTTTTGTTTACTTTAATTAAAACTATAGGATTTTGCTACAATTTATTTTTTTCTTCCTTAATTTTTACCATGGGATTGACCTGCTAAAGTTCCCTTCCTCCTCCCAGTTTTACCATCTCCTGCTATCCGTATTTCCTGTTTTTGTATACTAATCAATGTGATAGTAAAGAACTCTTTTATATAATGCAAAGCCTTTCAAAATTCCAATTTTACTCTATGCTCTGTTGGATGATCTTGAAGTCGCTTAAACAGACCCATCATACATTGTAACGAGGACATCTCTACTTTTGTTTTGATATCCAACATCTGACTTTAGCTCTTGAACAAAGCTTACACTTTGTATCCCCCAAAAAAAAAAACCTCTTAGACTAATACTACAAAATAACTTTTGAAGAATAATGGTTTGCTTCAAATGTGCAAATTAAAACATCGTGACTGTAGCCATGATATGTAATCTACACTCGGGTGTGGAAACTCATGCCCCCGACCACAACCCCGAACAATAATAAAAATCACATGTTGTAAATGAGGGTACATTTCATGTGGCGCGTTTACAATGTGTCCAAAAATGACAAGTGCACGCCATCGTGACTTGTTTCAAGATAAATCCATAAATATTAAAAGCGACTAAAAACTAAAAAGGCTAAATGCACAATAGGCTAAAATATGTAAATAATCAGATAATTTAGGTGAAAATATTAATAGCTAAGCGACCGTGCTAGAACCACGGAACTCGGGAATGCCTAACACCTTCTCCCGGGTTAACAGAATTCCTTACTCGGATTTCTGGTCGTAGACAAATCAAAACAGAGTCAAAATTTTCTCGGTTTGGGATTTCAATTAACGGTGTCCCGGAACATCGTCAAATCACCCGGTGGTGGCGTCTCTGAAAATTAAAATAAATCCCAAACCCAAATAATATCACTTTAATTGGAAAAATTCCCTTATTACCCCTTCATTGATCCCGGGGTAGTGAAAAAGGAGGTGTGACAATATTTCGATAAGGGATTTCGTACTTTTTCTAATAGTACTTTATCTAAACGCGATCAATTACCTAAATACGTCATTCTCATATTCGTAATCCGTTGTACATAATGTTGATAGTTTCAAAGAATATATTTATCAATGGTTTTCGACCAATGAATTCTGCCTATGATTTCTTCGTCGCATAATGCATAATATTGAGCTATCCTAATTATACTCAATTTGTGGTTGAGCTTGTATTGCTACTGTGAGCAACATAGAATGCACTTTTTTTTCATTAGTTGAACGAACGCACTTCAAATAGGAGTAGGCATAACAATTAGAGGTTTAATTAATGTCTTGCAATTATAGAATATTTTTTCATGATTTTGACAACATTAAATCCCTAAATTTTAGGAGCTCGGTAGTTCAAATAAGGAGAGGAATTAACTTTTTAGTTGGTTTTAAAATATTGAATATTAGAAAATTCTTAAATGACTATTTTATCTAATGTAAACTATATTTTACAAGAGTAAAAAAGGGCGAACGATATTTCGCTAATGACCTTCGTGCTTTTAATATATATATATATATATATATATATATATATATATATATATATATATATATATATATATATATATATATATATATATATATATATATATATATATATATATATATAATTACACCATATATATTAATACATTAGTATACAAAGAAAAGTTTATACCATGTATAGAATATCTCTAAGGTATTTAATGAGTATCCAAAGATTTGGAATATAAAAATGGAGAATCAAAAGATGAATCATGAAAAATTTCAAAAATGGTGGAATATGCGACAAAGAGGGAAAATCTCCGAGAGATTAAGGAATTTTTTGTTTATAGAAGAGTGAAAAGAAATTAATTTAATAACTTGATATAATTACTTATAAGGATAGAAACCGACTCCACATTTTTATTAGGCAGCAACGTTTATTAGGGGTGGGCATAAAATCCGGAAAACCGAATTCCGAACAGAACCGAATTAATTCGGTATTTCGGTTTTCGGTATTTTGGTATTTCGGTCTAATTCGGTACAGAAATTTCGGTATTTCGGTATTTCGGTTCGGTACACGGTATTGGATTTTTGGTATTTTCGGTATTGCGGTAAATCCGAAATACCGATTTTTTTTTTTTTACGATTTATTTTTTAAGCGATCCGCTAGGCATGAAGCTCTTTGTTTTTAAAT
>MDKI01213744.1:0-46570 GCA_005239505.1 Nicotiana paniculata
TGCTGACAAGACAGAGCTTAGTCTTGCAAATTAAAGGGGCAGAGCTTAGCCCAAAAGGAAAGCACAGTACATAATGCTAGAGGCATTGGTTGCTTTTGAGAAGTAAATGGAGGTAGCGTTTAACCTCGGAA
Source organism: Nicotiana paniculata (assembly GCA_005239505.1). Lineage (NCBI taxonomy): Eukaryota > Viridiplantae > Streptophyta > Magnoliopsida > Solanales > Solanaceae > Nicotiana > Nicotiana paniculata. The sequence continues at coordinate 132 of MDKI01213744.1, forward strand.
GTCAAAATGGTAGCCTTATGCAATATGCGAATGCAGATGGAGACAACGTTTAGTCTCGGAAGGCAGAAAGGTAGCCTTATGCAATATGCGAATGCAGATGGAGGTAGCATTTAGTCTTGGAAGGCATAAAGGTAGCCTTATGCAATATGCGAATGCAGATGGAGAAAGAGTTAGTCTCGGAAGGTAGAAAGGTAGCCTTATACAAGATTAAGGAAGGACAACAGAAATTCTTAGCTGGTGTTAAATTGCGGAAGAGCATTGTGATAATGAAGCATCGTATTGTGCTGATAATAAGTGTTGGAGTGACGAGTTTGAGGAACGATGTCTGTCCTTTGAGCGAATAATATGTTTCGGGGCTTTTGTAATTTTTGTGCCTGCATACAAAGAAAGATCGTGAGTTTTGTAAAGGGGAAGGTTAGTTCGCATTCCTTCCGGCTCTACTTGGCTCGTTTTCTTGATCATGATGATACTATCTGTATTATTGGGGTAGCATTGCTAAACAAAGTTGTTTAAAAAACAAACATGCATGATTTTGTAAAAGCATAATGTATAATAAAAAAAAGTAATTTTGGGATGAACCGACGATCGTGACACGGCTCGGGACGTTGCAACCTCTCTTGCTATGGAATTTTGAGGGTCCTCCTCAAAATTCTGCCCCTGTTTGATGGGTTGACGTTTCTGACTGCTGCTCATGCGATGATCGGCTGAACTTGCTTCGGAATTTTGAGGGTCCTTAAAATTCTGTCCCAGTTTCCAATTGCGGGGAAAAATGAAATTTTTATTGAATTGTGACCGAACCCATAGGGATTTACGTATCTCCTCTTAAACGGGAATCAGGTCAGGCGTAGTTCAGTTTACATCATCATTGAGAAAGCATAAGATTACACATAAATAGGATTTCTAAATGCACATAGAATCATGATGAGACATGATTGCAGTTTATTTATCCTAAGACAGTACTTCTAGTGAAGTTTCAGAACATGGGTAGAATCACGTAATAACAACTTATTTTATTGTAATTTATTTATCCTATAGGCAGGATTTCTAAGCGTAGATAAAATGTTGAATATACATAAATCCTAAGTAGCATGATATCTAATGCATGGCATGGTGTACCTAAACATGCTTGTTATTACGCATAGAGAGAAAATAAACCTCGAAACATGGCCTCTACCCTTAATTATACTACAGCATGCATATAACCCATCCGTCTTCACCATCCGACCCCAGAGTCGTTTACAATTAATTATTACAGGCCATTGAATACGAATTACACAATTGAAATAGAAGGAAAATAAGAAATTAACTATAAGGAGCCTACAAAATAGGCTCAAATCTCCAGGTCCTCAATGCCAGGTATTATTTCACAACCTTCTCATAATCCGGGTGTGTTAGAGTTCCCTAAGGACCTCAAGGGCTCCCGGGCAGTGCTCACACCCATATTTCATAGCCAAAATAGAGCAAGTGCAGTGTGGAATCGCCAGCCTCTGAGTGTCAAAGTTCAGAGGGAGCTCAAGGGTCCCAAGGCAACGCTCGCACAGAAAGGGAAGAACCTAGACTTCTAAGAGTATATGTGAGAGTGCTTTTGTTTTTATTTTTAAAAGGTTAAAGTAAGAAAATAGTTTTGAGAAAGGGTAAGTAAGAAAAATAGTTTTTGAAGAGGGAGACTTGATTGGAATAGAAGTTCAACATCACACAAAGGACCAGGGATAGTCCAACAATCACAAGCAAGGGTAGTGGGATTTGAGGGACAAATACAGAGCATGTAAGGGCAAACATGTGGCAGGCAGAAACACATATAGGAATGCAATCAGAAACTCTTAAGGCTTCAGAGGATCAGGGGTGCAGTAAAGTACTGGATTAGATTAACATATCAACACTAAACAACTAAGACCATGATCACTAATGTACCAATCATAGGCATGGGGATTCACATAAGAAAAAGGTGTCAATTATACAGAAACATGCTGGTCGTTGACAAGTAAAGCCTAACTTAACATGTGAATGAAGTTCAGGATCCTAGATACATGTTGAATAATAAGTAAAAGCAAATTATAAACACACTGAATTACAACAGTAATAAAAACATGTTGGTTTGAGGACTGAAATCTAAATTAGAATATACCAGTGAAGTGAAGAAAGCAGTAACACAAAGAGGAAGTAGGAGATGCACAATAGTTAGCCTTGGCTTGCAGTCGGCTAACTTAGAATAGTAGTAACTAACACATGAGAGAGAGAGAGAGAGAGCAGAGAGTTTTTTAATTGTGAGAGAGAGAGTTGAACATATCAGTTCGTGTGTTCAAAAATAAGAGGCCGGGGTATATATATATCTTTTCAAATAATAGTAAATAAGGTGTAGATCAAAGTTAGGCAGCAATTAAAGGAATCAGAATCAATCAGTTTAAGTACTTTCTCTAATTAAGGGTTTAACTTTCAAACGGTCAGAACAGGTAACCAATAAGGAAGCAAATCAACATATGATTGGAACATAAATAAGGAAATACTTCAAAATAGTGTGAGTATAGAGCTGGTAATTAAGCTAGGTTCATAGAGTCCTAATTAAGGAAACACATGTTGAGAATCAGTTGACAACATAATTAACCAAAAATAAAGCAAGATAATATTTTAAAGATTGAAATCAGTCGAGAATAGAAGGTACCAATCATAGGGAATCTGGGATTCCGTTAGAAGGCAGTATTAACCAAAGGAAAGTATTGCAACTGAACGGAGAAAACATAACATAAGAAAGAATAGGCAAAGTAGGGTAAGAGAATCACATAAATTAGGGATTTAAGTTAGAACATAGTAAAATGATTAAAGGAAATAACGGAGTAAACATGATATGAGTAGAGGTTACAAAGATCATAAACCCTAATGAACAAAATATGGTAAAGTCATAGAAAAGCTCAGAACATTCGTGGGAAACATGTACACATACAGATTAAACAAACAAAATCATCAAAACAGACTCAGAATCCTAAGATTAAGGCAAAGACACTTAGGGTTTCCAACATAGTAAGCCAGATGAAGAAAAAACACAAATAAATCGTGCAAACATAGTAGAAATTATAGAATAATACTTAAGATCAGAAAGAAAATCATTCTTTTTTTACAAAGGTGTTAAGAAACCCTAGCTTGAAGATTAAGAGTCATTTTAAAGAAAACTCGGAATCTTTAAGGAAAATAGCAAAAATAACTTCGAATACATCCAGATCTGTCATAGATCTAAGAAATTGAGAGCCAACAGTTAGGGTTTTTGTGAGATAACCCAAAAAGAGAGAAAATCGGCTCAGAAACCATAGGTTTTGCCGGAGATGGGAAGATCTTACTCGGACAGGCCAAGGGTAGCTTGAGAAGGCATGAACAGTCATGTTGGTGAGGTGAACCGCTTCAGGATCTCCTAAGGACCTCTGGACAGTGATACCCTGTGTAGGAGGGATCCATGAAGCTAAGAGGAGTGAGGACCCATGGTTTCGGGCAAGAGAGGTAGCCGGAGAAGACGAGCCATCTTCATCGGAAAAGAAAAGACTGGAAGTCTCTAGAAGAAACTAGAGAGAGAGAGAGAGTTAGAGAGATGAGGACCGGTGAGAATGAGAGGGGGAGGGGGTAGGTCGTTAGGGTTTAATTAAGGTAATAGAAATCTGGGACGTTGATCTAATTTGATCAACGGCTCAGATTGGTTTGGGGTTGGGCCGGGTAGGATATGGTCTGGGCTGGGGTGTTTGGACTAGTTTAATTTGGTGGGTTTGGGTTTAATTGAGGGCTAGAATTTAAATAAAATATGGCTAACTGTTAAATATTCAATAAAAATGTTAAATGCTCAATTAAAATTAGTTAAAATAATTAATAATCAGAAGAACTAAATTAGTGATTAATAAATAAAATAAAAATGGTTATTCAGTATTTAAAAATATAAATGACCAATTATTGGATAGAAATAGCATAAAATATATGGTTAGGCTATAATTGCAAAATTATTGCAATTATAGCCAAAAGGTACTAATTTGACCGATTGTGAAATAATTTGATCTTAACAAGGCCAAAAATAATTTATTAAGTCAAGAGATGTCTTTGAAATCATTTGTAATGTAATTTATAATTAATTATTAGAGATAAAAAAATACTGGATAAATTAGAAATAAATTTATAAAGATATGAGAAAATTATGGAAAAATACCAATTGTTATGGAACTTGATTTTGAAGGTATATATGAAAATTTAAAAATAATTTGAGGAAAAATTGGGTATCAACAAGTAGAAATCCCTTCTTTAAGAATTATACAAGAAGCTGAGCTCAACAATGTAGAATGAGTATAGAACCGCTACGAACAATTAGCTCTGATTGATGGGAAGAGAATGAATGAGGTATTCACAGTCAACTCTACCAGAATAGAATGACAAGAGCTTTCAATAAAAAGGTCAGACCAAGGAAATTCACACTGGGGCAATTAATGCTAAAGCGAATCTTCCCACATCAAGAGGAAGCCAAGGGGAAGCTATCACCTAATTGGCAAGGTCCCTACATGGTTCATCGGGTACTAATAGGAGGAGCACTATACTTGCAGATATGGACGGAGGGATTTGGCCAAAACCTATCAATTCAGACACAGTCAAGAGATACTATGTTTAAGATTGTTTGCATTTTTCCATTTGATGTAATTGAACTATGCTTGACCTGACTCCCGTTTAAGAGGAGGATACATAGGAAGCCCTGTGGGTTCGGTCACATCTTAATAAAATCTTCATTTTTCCATGATCATAAACTAGGGCAAAATCGCAAGTTCAGTGGACTTCGTCATGTATGGAACAACCAAAAAAATGTGTTTTCAGAAGTATGCACTTAAACTGGGGCAGAATTTTGAGGAGGCCCCTCAGAATTCTAAAGCAAGGTGGTTGCAATTTCTCTAAATGTGTCACAATTTCCGGTTCATCTGAATTATTTGATCTTACGTATTATCATATATTTTAAACAACTATATTTCTGTAAATAATTTGTCAAATGCATACATATTTTTCAAAAACTTTGTTTCTATGACAGCCAGATGTTACCCAGGGTAACTCAAGCAGGATCTCAAAACAATAGTGAAGGCGAATCAAAGAGTCAAGAGCACAAACCAGCCTTCTCCCTGCAAAACTCACGATTTTTCTTTGAATTCACGCACCATAAACACAACAGTAATATTCGTGAATACATATGCACAAAAAATCACTACCTTCATGATGACAAGTTTCCAAATGCAAACACATCTAGCTAAGAACTACTTCACTCTCTCGCAACCACTTATTGCTTTTCTTGCATAAGGCTAAACACTGCCTTTCCTTACATGAGACTAAGCATTGTATCTATTCCCTTGCATGAGGCTAAGCATTGCCTCCATAATTGCATAAGGCTAAGCACTTCCTTTCCTTACATGAGACTAAGCATTGTCTCTGTTTCCTGCATGAGGCTAAGCATTGCCTCCGTAATTGCATAAGGCTAAGCACTGCCTTTCCTTACATGAGATTAAGAATTGTCTCTATTTCCTGCATGAGGCTAAGCATTGCCTCCACAATCGCATAAGGCTAAACATTGCCTTTTCCTACATAAGACTAAGCATTGTCTCCTTTTCTTGTATGAGGCTAAGCATTGCCTCCGTAATTGCATAAGGCTAAGCATTATTCCTCTGCATGAGACTAACCATTGTCTCTATTTCTTGCATGAGGCTAAGCATTGCCTCCATAATCACATACTGCTAAGCACTGCCTTTCCCTGCATAAGACTAAGCATTATCTCCTTTTCTTGTATGAGGCTAAGCATTGCTTCCGTAATTGCATAAGGCTAAGCACTGTCTTTCCTTACACGAGACTAAGCATTGTCTCTGTTTCCTGCATGAGGCTAAGCATTTACTCCATAATCGCATAAGGCTAAGGACTTCCTCTTCTTACATGAGACTAAGCATCGGATCTGTTCCATCGCATGAAGCTAAGCAATGCCTCCACAATCGCATAAGGCTAAGCACTGCCTTTCCCTGCATGAGACTAAGAATTGTCTCCTTTTCTTGCATGAGGCTAATCATTGCCTACATAATCGCATAAGGCTAAGCATTGTCTCTATTTCCTGCATGAGGCCTAGAATTGCCCCCGTAATTGCGTAAGACTAAGCACTGCCTTTTCTTTGTATGAGACTAAGCATTGTCTCCGCTTATTTGCATAAGACTAAACACTGTCTACACTACACTACATAAGGCCAAGCACTATCCCCTTTATTCACATAGGGCTAAGCACTGCCCTCATCTCATACAAGACTGGGCCTTGTCTTGACTCGTCCTCACATATAACAAAGACACATATCTTTGAATCTCATAGGCTGGAACATCGCCATTTTTTCTGAAGGCGTCATAGTCCGAAGGCACCATCCTCAGAACCGGGAGACATCATTCCATGGCCTGAGGATTTCTCAAAACTGCACATCATTATTCAAAGGCGTCATAGTCCTAAGGCACCATCCACATGGCCTGAGGGCACCATTTCATGGCCTACAAATTCCTTATCATATGCTTCATGGCCCAGGACGTCATGGTCTAAGGAAATGATCCTCAGCGTCCAAAGACAACCTTCATGGTCCAAAGGAAATTTGCATCATGTTTAAAGTTTTGCAATAACCCTTATATGTTTGTATGCACCGTGTTTTGAGTTTTGCAGGTAACTCGAGAGGTAACCGTTCTGCAAATAGGAGACAACTTCGCTCCAGTTTCCGTTTTTAACGTTCACATCCTTTGAATGCTTCTGACATAACTGACGATCCGTAATTGCCTACCTTTTATCTATGACCGTTCAAATATCTGCCTTGGGATACACCCGTAACGTTAATTTCACATTCATTGTCCGTCACTTACGACAATATCCTATCCAAAATAACCTTTTCGAAACATGCGACCATCCTTATAAAAACTCCATCGATTTCGTTCGTCGTTAGATCTAGAACTACACACGACCTAATTCCCGTGACACCAGGGATATGTAGGAAACTCAGGAACTAGGGTTAGGCCCCATTTTTCAAATCAAATCATTCCCAATCAATTCTGTCACGACCCAAACCGATGGGCCGCGACAGGCAACCGGTACCTTACTCGACCGAGTACCAACGTAACGTATCATTCTTATTACATAATCATATACACGTGACATACGGGTCTAATAGGCCAACATAATCATTTATAAACTCAAAACATAGGCCGACAAGGTCGTACAATCTTCCACGTATACGACATATGTCTACAAGCCTCTAAGAGTACATAAATTTCATAAAGGTCGGGATAGAGTCCCACCATACAAAACAATACCTGTCTAAATCATACTAACCAAACAAGCGACTTCTAAGCAAATGGAGCGCACCAACATCTTCCGCTGAGTTGATAGCCTACTTGGAGGGCTCTCGACCTGTCTGTCAGAACCTGCGGGAATGAAACGCAGCGTCCCCAGGCAAAAACGACGTCACTACGAATAATGTACCGAGTATGTAAGGAACATAAGTAAGTACATAAGAGACATGGAAGAAATATAGAGCACATGACTCAACCTGTAAGCTTGAATAGCTTTGTAAATCATAAATTACTTTTAACGTCATGAAAATGCATATGAATGTCATGTCGTGCATAGGTACATGTTTCATAACATCATCAGCCTCTGAGGGCATCCCATCATATCATATCGGCCACTATGGGCAAAATCATCATCGTATACTAGCTGATCAGGTGGTGGTGCATATATAACGCCATAACCTTTCCCATATCCCATATACATATATATACATACATATATATGCGTATATAATTTTTTTTGAATATACATATATATATACGCGTATATAACACCGTTTGAACCATATTTCAGCCACTGTGGGCAACATCATCATCATATACCAGCTGATCATGTGGTGATGCGTATATAACGCCGTAACCTTTTCCCATATCCCATATACATTTATTTACATATATACACGTATATAACTCCATCTGGTTATGGGTCAACGTGCATATGTAAATGCATGAAATGCATATGAAATACGTCAATAAAATCTCTCGGTACGTCATAGGGCCATTATGCCTCTGATTAATATCATGAAGTAAACTTTACAAACATATGTATTTTTGAGACCCATGAACAGAAGATAATAATAATTCACATGGGGAATCAAGAATATAGACACCCCTAGTATTTCTATGAATAGAGTAATTTATGAAAATCATGAGTTTGCTCGTTTCTTCCGTATAATTTGGACCATGCCAAAAGAAAGAAGGGATAACATTAACATACCTGGACCAATTCTCTTGATAATCTCTCTAGCACACGTCTTTTGCGAGAATACGTAACGCCAGATTAAAGTAGGGAAGAAAACTAACTAGATGATGCTTTGGCAAACAACTCCACTACTACTACCACCACTATAACTACTTCTACTTGTGTTAAATACGGATGATTTACTGCTACTACCATTGTTAGGAACTAATGTTCAAATTTTGTTGTTGTAGTGACCAGGAAGGTTTAGTATATTGTAAAAACCTTCAAATTTTTTGTTGTTGATCAGGTCACTAAAGACTTTTCAGTCTTAAGAGTCACGAGTTGTTAAAAAAGACTATGATGCTACTTAGTTATATGTAATATTGTTTGTTTAAGCAAAACCGAGAAAAGAAAGGAAGAAAAGCTTATAAATTGAAGAACAGAAGATTAATCTTTCTAGGCACAGAGTCATACATATTTATGCATGTTGGAGTCTTTACGCCTAAGGAATGTAAAATTCTATATGTTTTGCTTTTGACACCTTGTATGAAATCTTAAGAGTCACCAAATATTATTAAGTGGCTGCCACATTTTTTTTTTGGCTATTAAGCTTATCCAAATTTAATTAAGCTTATCTACAATTTCCTTAATTAACTTGTTAACCTCCACTAACTAATAATTGACCAATTATCTCAAATTGCTTAAAATACTACTTCACTTTTAACACACCTTATACATCGTACTATAATGGTCATGTGGTACCTTGTATGACACTAGTCTATAAATATCGGGTATTTTACTCAGGCCATATTTTATCCCAATATGCCAAACTTCGACGAAACTCATTTTCTTTGACTTGCTTCCCGTCTCACCATCACGAATTTACTCATTATTTGCTTAACATAGCATAATCCTTATAATTTCCAAATAATCTTTTTTTCGTTGGGCTAATGTCAATTACCTTATGAAAAATTCAATCGTACAATACTATAGGGTGCAACATCGTCGTAATTTAACACTGCGAAGCGTAGCATCATCGTGATATTGTATTTCAGGCATAATATCGATGTAATATTGCGGGACGTACTAAATTCAGTCAAAATTGGTCATCATTTTTTGTACTCGACAACTCTTTCATCATCCCGGGATAAAGAGGGGCAGTAGTTGATACCAAATTTGCCCTGACATTTTTTCAAATAGTATATATATTTTCAAAATATCATTTTTCATTCATTATTTAATTTACAAGATTTATACAATCATTTTCCATAATTTTTCATAATTCTTAGAGCTTTAAAATTAATTTTTTTTACATTTAAATTACTTGAATATTTACTAATTATTCCCTTGAATTGCTTGCAATAAATTAATCTTCCAAATTTATTATTTTAACACCCACATACACGTTTTAAAACATTTTACATCGTTTCATATAATTATATCTATATTTGAGTTATTTATGTAATTTTTACAATAATAGCCTATATTCATGCGTAATTACTCTTTTATTACATTAATTTGAGTCAAAATAGAAATTTTATATTTTATAATGCTAAATTATTATTTTTAACCATTTTCGTGCATGAACAATATTTTTATTATTTATTAATTACTTTCAGAAATTATTTTTTGATAAATTTCGTATATTTTAATTTCTAGCCCAATGTTGGGCTAATTTTCAGACCAAATTCAAGCCCAAGGCACCTAGCCCATTCAATTGACCACCAAAAGCCCAAAATCAAACAACCCAACAGGTCTGCCCATAATTGACCCGCTTTACCCGACCCTAGCACCCTCTAATCTCGGTCGTTGATCTCAAATGATCAACGGCCCACAAAAAAACCCTAACTCTTCTTATATTCCCCATCCCTAAACCCTAGAGATCGAATCCCTAAATAGCCGCCCCCAAATCTCCCTCTTCTCTCTTCTGTGAATCATTAATAGTCGCATTACCAATCCATAACCGATTCCGACCTTAATATGGAAACACTCCATGATTTCCTTCCAATGTGTGTTATGTCATCTTGTTACTTACATGATTTCTTTATCACCTAGTACTTGCTAATTTTTTGAAAAGTACCAGGCTCTGAGTTACGTGCAATCGCCTTTATTCTCCAAGATTTGGACGATATTTCGTCCTTATACGTTCACAAGGTGATATGAGGCTAATTCATCAAGATCTTTGGTTGATTCTTTGATTTCCGTCAAACTAGGGTTTGAAATTTCAATGCTTTCCTTTACTTGTTCTATTATCGATTGCATGTGATTTTCTTTCCTTATTTGGGTTTATTCGACTGTTTTCTATGTTTGTTCTTTCAATTTTACTACCATATAAACCCCACCCCTAATTACTTTTGAACAGACCTTACTTACTGAAATTACATAATGCTACTCTCTTGTTCTTTCATTCTCATTATACTCTGAAATCTGAGACCTTGACCGGGTAAAAACCAAGGCCATTCAAGTTCGATTGTGTTCTATCTCAGTGCGAGCACTGCCCGGGGTTCATTAACTCTGACGCACTGGGATTTTGGGGGTTTTGTTTCTCTTTGCTACTGTTAATCAAATTACTTCTGGAATTTGCTCTTCTCGTTTGCTTGCTTGTTCACTTGTAAGTACCTATTGACCTTTGCAATTTCATTCTCTATTCGTTTATGTTCATGCTATGTATATCTATGTCACTGAAACCTTCATGAATCAACATGCTACTATGCTATCTCGGTTTGTGGCTATATTTTGATCTAAAGTTTTTTCATGAATCAATGATCCTTCTAGCATCTAACCTAGCCTGATTTCTAGCCCTAATTCTGGCTCTCTTAAGCATGTCTAGCCTAGTACATCTGTGAGTGTTTATATCTGTTGCTTATCCTGAGTTCATCTTCTTCCTTGTTCTAGATTCTTGTGATAAACCAATTCACAAGCAGAATATGTTCTGATTGAGTCATTCATGTGAACTTGATATTTCTCTAGAGTTAAATCCTGATCATGTTAGTATCCCGAACCAGCTTTCCCTGTTACTTGTAAACTAATGCATGTTCCCTGTCTGTTCTTGTATCTTTGTGATAAATCGAAGCATGTGTTTTAGACTTTGTTAAGTCATTCCTGTCAATCATGTACTCTTAACATTGCTTCTAGGATAAATACCAATGTGCAGTTTGCTCTCATGTGAGGTCGACTGACATGAATTCCCTTGTTTGCTTGTCCTTTTTTTTACCTATTATGAGTCCTTTAGAATCTTTGTGCTATAGTAATATCCATCATGTTAAGTTTCATGATCAACTAAGTGATATGTTTGCCAAATTGTGACACTAGAATGTTGCTATGCTGTTTGCAACCATATTCTCATTAGGTTCTCATGTTAAAACGTTCATATAAAGACTGTACTCTACCTACTTCTTTATCATTATTCTGCTAGACTATTTTCTAAAGGTCTTTAGGTTGTTTCTGGATCATGCTTTACTTCGAAACTCTTTGAAATGATTTGTTGTCCTATGATGCCCAACCTTGTCACTATCAAACTCTGTTTCTAGAATTACAAAGCATAATCTTGCCTCAAATGTGTCTTGTGTGCCTTTCCATTTAGTATGATCCTATTTTTATGTCTTGGCTAGATTTTTTGATGGTTACAGCTCGAAGAACTAAGAGTTTAAGTTGTCTTATGAGTATTGTGTTACCTGCATAGCTAACTTAGCATTCATTTGGGTCAATAAGTTATTCATTAGGCCTGGAAATGGGCCATGTGTGTTGTTTGACCCGGGCGCTGGATTCATGCGCACCCTAGTTTACTTGTGAGCCTTGGTTTAGGCCTGATGTTTGTCCGGAGAGTAAAACTATTGAAGGCATGGGATAACCCTGGGTTATTGTTTATATTGGGCTTGTAATTGCTTTAGTGGGATTGTATTCGTTTCAGCCTATGTTTTGTTATTTTCAAGTCTTTATTTGGTCCTGTAATAATTTGTAAATGAATATTGGGGATTTAGTAAAAAGGGGGAAATTGGGTGCTTTAATTCTCGCATGAATTGGTAGAAACATGACTATAGAGTTTCATTTCTTTACTTGTTGCTTTGTTTGACACACCTTTTTTTTTCTATACACAGATAGAAATCATGCCTATAGGGACCTAAATGCTTTACCTGCTAACTTTGTCACATGTTTTGTTTTCTATACACTATAGACAACATGCCTATAGGATTCGAATATCATTGATCATTTTCTCAACTTGTGTTATTACTGCGCGATTGTTAGATAATGTGCCTTATCAATCTAGATACCATGCCTATAGAACATTAACGTCTATCTAAGGTATACGCTTATAAAATCAACATTAGTAATCTGATCACTCGTATCGCTTTATTGCCTCACCAACGATTAGAAATCATTCCATTAGGACTTACAATGTTTTAACCTGTCTACATGCTGCTTATGCACAATGCCATTAATCAGAATCACATAGGAACCATGTCTATAGGATTTATAACTATCTAATGTGCCCGTACATTGGCCTATAATTACAGCACTACCTGTTTGGTATTAGAATCGTATAGAAATCATGCCTATAGGACTAAAGAATTATGAGTCTTAATTTTGAATCGACCACTGCTTAATTTGAGAAGTTAGTTTGCGTGCTTCTTCGCTTATGTGTTGAGCCTAACATGAGCCACTCTTTGTTATTATGTGCAGTCCTCTTTGTTTTTTGAATGGCGATTAGTTTTATCATTTTTGAGAATCCTTTGTAAGTCTAGAACCACCCAAATAGAGGTCCAAAGTCTCCTAAACCATAGGCATGGGACGGGTAGTGCATGCATAAGGCACGACTTAGAATAGAATTAGAACGCTTTAGGTAAACAACTTCAACATAGTAATTGGGTAGCAGGAGATGATAGTCTGTGCTCGCTGAATAATATGAGCAACTCCTATCTAAAAGGAGTTGCGAAGTATTATTTATGTTGCATGGGGTGATCCTTTAGGCTAAAAAACTTAGGACCACCCTTCTTTTATATATTACCTATTCATACTTATTCGATTAATATAGACCATCATAGTTGTATCCTCGTAGACTTGTACCAATTCTCATTTGTTTTATAATGAAATTCTTCGACCTTTTTGTTTTCTTTTATTTATCTGATCACCTAACCTAATTGTATAATTCACATAGTCTTCAGTTTGGCCGGGACCCACAGTTGTAGACCTTGAAGAGTTCCTAGCACATTCTCTTTGAGGTAATTTGAGCCCTTACCTGATCTTTGGTGGCGTTGACTAGTCAAACAGAGTTATTAGCAAATAGGTGTCCGAACGCACCTTAAAAATCGTTAGGTGGTGACTCTTATCTTTTAATTCCCATTCAAAAGAATTTTCACATGTCAAACCCCTATTTTGCGAGAAAAAAGGGGTGCGGCAATAACCATAAAGTCAACAAAAAGGCAAACCTAAAAATTTTCAAACATTCAAATTGCCAATTTCGGCCAAATAAGTCAAATCAACCTAGAGACCTCCGAATTCAATTTCGGGAAAATGCACAAGTCCAAATCACAATACGAACCTATTGGAATTGTCAAAATATCAATTCGAGGTCATTTACCCAAAATGTTGACGTGGTTAACTCCAGTCTTTTTATTACTCAAAATTCTTATTTACTTCAAAATTTCACATACAAGCTTTTCGAAAAGCGACACGGACCACACAATTCATGGTGGCATCTCGATTTTACCTTTCTGTATGCTTTGGTTTTGGGGTACGTCCCAAGACTTAAGCATATAGTGTTCTTATAGATTTGTAACACCCTAGAAAATGCTGAGTGCATTTGAGCTTAGTCGTACTTAAGTTGGATACAAATGAATAGTTAAGGTATTGAATAATAAAAGTGTGGTTGATAGGTTAATGACATGAAATGAAAGTAATTTAGAGTTTAAATGAATTCTAAAGACCAATAAAGTTTTTAAACTATGTAAGAGGACAAAAATTCAAATAAGTAAATACGATGCCAAAGACTTTCTCCACTCAATGTACAATAAATTTGGTTGTGATGTATGAGAACATTGTTACCCTTTAAGTCTAATTTCTAATGGTTTAAACCATTTGACATTCTGATATTCCTACAAGGAATTATGAATTTTTTATTGAAGGGTATCAGAGCCATAATCTTGTCCCGAGCCAACTGTGGCCACTATTTAACCGAGGAACCGCTTCAAGAATAAGACCGAAATAGGCTGGGCTCAAGCCTGATAGCAGAGGTCGAAGCTTGAAGATAGAAGTATCCGATGAATATCAAGGCCAGCATGACCAACCTCGAGATAATGTTGTTTTGGTTTTGTAATGGATAAAGCAAGATTCCCGCAATGACCTAAAGATCAACGCGTAAATTCCGAAACAGATTCGTACAAATTCGTACTAGGCGGTTAGATAGCTGTCCAATTAGATTCCTTACTAAAAACAAAAATGTACCTTATTTAGGACTCCCTTATTATATAAAGGGGAGCTCATTTATTTGTAAAGGCATCAATCATTGGCAAAGGAATATACACTCTTACTTTCTTGCTCATCACTCATCAGAATTGCTTCTTAACCTTATTGTTCTTACTTTACTGTTCTTATGATCATAAGGCCATCATAGCTCGAGGTCGAGACTTGCTCGCACGCTGGTTTGATTCAACTTACTTCGTTAATTTATACGTTTGTTTTCTTGGTTATCAGTTAGTATTGGAAAAAATCACGTATCTTTAAGACCACAAAGTAAATTTAATCATTACTCGGATTCTAGGGTAAACAGTTTGGCGCCCACCATGGGGCCTAAAGATAATAAGTGATTGTTTCAGTTTTGATTTTGATAACACACGTTATTTTCACACTTGTTCTTGTCAAGAATATTTTGTTTTCAGGTTAAAACATGTCAAACTCACAAAACGCACCCGTACATGGCAATGATGGTCTTGGGTTTCATGGGTTAAATTATAATGTAGCTTCTCCAGGAGCCGGTGTACCACCTCTTAACCCTAGGGAAGTGCCGATTATAGAACCAGTCGATGCTTTGAATGCGGACTTAGGCGTAGACCTCGGAGGAAGTGTACTCAGGGAAGCCCGACCTGCGTAGACTGTAGTTTCTCCAGAGCCGGTGTACCATTTCTTAACCCTGGGGAAGTGCCGATTGTAGAACCAGTCGATGTTAGTTAGCACATTACTTTGAATGCAGACTTAGGCGCAGACCTCAGAGGAAGTGTACGCAGGGAAGCCCGACCTGGTGGACAAGGAGCATAGTGTGTAGGAGACGGGGAAGTTATCCTCCAGGTAATATTCGATATGCTACAAGCGCAGCAGGTTGCTATTGCTCAGCTACAAAGTCAACATAAAACTCCGAGTGTGGTCGAACTAGAAATCACTCGCTGTACCGAGCGGGTGCCATAAAGGTCGAACAATAATGGATCAGGGACTGACCCTACAATCATGAAAATGCTCGAAGAGCTCACCAAAAGAATCAAGTCGGGAGAAACGAAGATCAAAGATAATGAAAAAAAGGTGGAGACATATAACTCCCGAGTTGATCAGATACAAAGGGAACCCCCGATCTTAAAGGGCTTGGATTTAAAAAATTTTGTGCAGAAGCCTGTTCCTCAAAGTGCGACCTCGAAGCCCGTTCCAAAGAAGTTCTGCATGCCGGATATACCTAAATACGACGGGACCACCGTTCCTAACGAACATATGACTACATACACGTGCGGGATAAAGGGGAATGACTTGGAAGACGATGAGATCGAGTCCGTCTTGTTGAAAATATTTAGGGAAACTCTATCAAAGGGAGCAATGATTTGGTATCACAACTTGCCAGCAAACTCCATTGATTCATTTTCCATGTTAGCTGATTCTTTTTTGAAGGTGCACGCTGGGGCCATAAAAGTTACAATGAGAAAATAGGATGTTTTCAAGATAAGACAAAGGGACAATGAGATGTTGAGGGAGTTCGTGTCCCGATTTCAAATGGAGAAAATGGAGTTACCAGCAGTTACGGATGATTGGGCCATTCAAGCTTTCACACAAGGGTTGAACGAGCGAAGTTTGATAGCATCACGACATTTGAAGAAAAATCTGATCGAATATCCTGCTGTTACATGGGTAGATGTACATAATCGTTATCAATCAAATATTAGGCGTCGAGGATGACCAGATGGAAGCCCCCTCGGTGTCATTTCACCCGAACAGATTGACAGTAAAAGCCTCGAGGGATACCGACAGGGAACCGAGGTCAAACAGAGAGCGGTATCAGCCATATGTCACAGACGGAAGAAACAACAGTTTCGGACGCAATCTTCTCCGGAATGATCGAAGAAATGATCAAGGAAAAAAATCCTTGGGAACTTATGAGTAATAATGGTTTTGATAAACATATTGATCACGCAGAAGCACCTTGGTTGTCGGAGTATAATTTCAGTGTCGATGCATCAGGAATTGTATCATCTATCGAGAGAATCAAAGACACCGAGTGGCCTAGACCTATACAAACCGATCCTTCTCAGAGAAACCCAAACTTTATGTGTAAATATCATGGTACACATGGCCATAGGACCGAAGATTGAAGACAATTGAGGGAGAAGTAGCTCGATTGTTCAACAAGGGTCATTTTCGAGAGTTTCTCACTGATCGGGCTAAGAATCACTTCAAGGAAAGAGACGCCAACAGAAAACACGAGCAAGAAGAACCTCAACATTTTATCCACATGATCGTCGTCGGGGTCGACATTCCACAAGGACCTGTCTTCAAACGGATCAAAGTATCAATTACAAGGGAAAAACAAACCCAAGACTACATGCCCGAAGGCACCCTTACATTCAACGATAAGGATACAGAAGGCCTCTCTCAGCCGCACAACGACGCCCTGGTAATTTCTATTTTGCTAAATAAAATTCAAGTTAAATGTGTTCTTGTGGATCTAGGTAGCTCGGCAAACATAATTAGGTCGAGGGTCGTAGAGTAGCTCGGACTGCTAGATCAAATTGTACCTGCATCTCGAATCCTAAACGGCTTCAACATGGTTAGTGAAAAAACAAAGGGAGAGATAATCCTACCAGTGAAAGTAGTCGGGACCATCCAGGACACAAAATTTCATGTCATCGAAGGTGACATGAGGTACAATGCATTGCTCGGAAGGCCTTGGATACATAACATGAGGGCGGTACCATTGATCCTTCACCAAATGTTTAAATTCCCAACAATAGATGGTGTGAAAATAGCTCACGGGGAACAGCTGATGTTTAGCTTAAAGTGTATATATTTTTATGTATATTGCCTCATATTTTACTTTTGTTTTGTGAGTTTTAGATATTAAATATGATGATTTATATTAATTTGAAGTGTTTTTATGTTTAGGAATGATTCGGGGTCAATTGGGGGCGAAACACGCGAAATTAGAGCCAAAACGGACGAAAACGCAAAAACCGGGCAAATTGGCGATTTTGGGCGCCACAGGCAGGGCTGGGCGCCACCTGTGGCGCTGGAGGCAGAACACAAAATTGGGGCAGCGCCCTGGTGGGCGCCTGGCACTAGACAGGGCGCCGGTGACGAGTATTTTGTCCCATTTTGTCCGGGACACGGTTATTTCGGTCCTAACCCTACCCAACACGTATAAAAGAAAGTCTAAACTTATTTTTGAGGGATTCATGCCACTTTGGAGATAATACACACATGGAATTGATAGGGAGCGAAGGATTATCAGTTTTCTTCATCTTTTTCTAGTATTTACAATTAATTCACACTTATGCAATTGTTTGATTTTAGCATGAGTGGCTAAACACCCATTGTTCTGGGGTTATGGTGTAGCCATGAATATTGTTATTCGACATTAAGTTAACCTTGATTATAGTTCACTCAATATATGGTTGTTTCTTCAATTTTGTGTTTAATTGCTTAATTGTCTGGCCAGCAGTTAGGTTCTCTATACTATTTATGTTATGATTGGGAAAGCCGTATATAGATTAGAGAAGAATTGAAGAGAGCGTGATCTTAACCCTTCAGGGGAGCGGGTTTGTGGTTAGGATAGGAATATACCTAGTCACCGTGCTTAATTAAATATCGTAATCTTAGTGCGTTCTAATAGATTAATTTCATAGGAATATAGGCGTTAATCTATTGAGAATAGGCGAGTAGTGCTTCGAGAGAAGGCTATGAGAGCATTTATCGATTAATTAGGAACCATGAGTGATTTATATGAAAGGTAGAGTTAATTAGAATGCAATACGAGTGGTGAATTGATCACAACCCTAGAATATTTGTCTCTACTGAATACACAATAATACTCTCGTTACTTGATAATTATTTATTTCGTAGAATCGTAGTATAAAATAGTTAAATTCCTGGATTTTTACTTTGGCTTGATTAAATAACAGATATAGTGATTTAGTAAGTAGTTTACACAATTCTCTGTGGGTTCGATATTCGATTTATCATTATATTACTTGTACGACCATGTATACTTGCGTGTGCATTTGGGACCAACAAGTTTTTAGCGTCGTTTCTAGGGACTTGAATATTGACTACTTTCTAGTTTTTGCTTTAATTGTTTATTTTGTCTAGTCTAACGTTACTTGATTGTTACTCTAATATCAGGAACAAATTTATTGAATGCGTAAGGTCAGAAGCCAGGACAGACTTGATGGCTTTGACCCTAAACCTGAGAGAACATTCAGGAGGTTGAGGGAAGCAAGGGATACAAACAATATTCAGGACCTCATTCAAATTCTGGTGAACATGGCAGAAGACCAACACATGGCCGTTCAGGATAGCAATGCCTAGTATTTCTAATTTACCTCCACCATCGTGAACCCAGAATTACTCGGCACTTTGAGCTGAAACAGAGCATGATCCAGCTATTTCATGCAAACGGGCAGTTTTTGGGTCTTCCACACAAGGATCCACAACAGCACATTCTGAACTTCTTGGAGATTAGTGATACTTATATCACCAACGGGGTCACGCCAGATTATGTGAGGCTCACGCTTTTCCCATTCTCTCTATTGGGCGAAGCAAAGCTATGGCTAAAGGCAGAACCAAGTAATTCTATTACAACATGGAATGATTTGACGAGAAAATATCTGGAAAGGTTCTTCCCTTCAGGAAAGACTGCAAAGATCAGAAGTGAGATAGTCTCCTTTAAACAAAAAACGGGCGAATCTTTATATTCAGCATGGGAAAGGTTCAAGAGGCTATGATGAAGTGGTGGAGGCTTCACCCGGGCTTATGGAAATTATTAGACTATTGGAGCCAGCATCCAAGCTCACGCCAGTTGCACGCTATGAAAGGGAAGAGAGCTTCAGTAGGTACATTTATAGAACTCTGAACTTCTTGATGTGTAAAGCAGGTGCTACGGCTGTGGAGCATATGGAATTGCGCAGTGAATTGTCTAGTTCTGCAAAGGAAATGTTGGGGATTGCACCCGGCAGCCCCGTTCATTCTTCTGAGGATGTGAACACCATTCGCGGCTCGGACACAGAAGATGAAGGGGGTGAAGAGGTTACTGGATCCCGAGCAGTAGTTCCTCTAGGCCTTGATGATGATGAGCCTGCAGCTGCTGCTCTGGAGACTTCCGATTGACAGGGAGCATTTATTTTTACCCTACTGTGTTTTGTTAATTTTCATATGCATCGGGACTATGCATACGTTAAGTGTGGGATGGGAAGTATGCTACTTGTGATGTTGTTATATAACTGTATAGTTAGAATTTTTGTTTTTAGCATTAACTATGTTCTGTTTTAGTAGTAGTCGCATTTTAACTATTTTTCATTTTAGTTAATTGTTAATTTTAGTTAGTTCAAAACAAGAAAAAGAAAAAAATAGAAAAAGCTCGAATTTTTCCCAACGATGGGTCTGTTGGACAATTTTCTTGAGGGATAAAGTCTAATTTAAAAACACCAAAAAGATTTTTTTAATTTTTTCTTAGGATAGGTAGATAGTATCCCTTGGTTTTTCTTTGGGCACCGGTTCTTTTCCAAGGGTGTAACTTGAACCGGGCACTTAAAAATTATTTTTTTAGAGTAGTTAGGAAGAAACTGAGTAACTTAGAGATACCCATTGACATGTTTGGTGCTGGCATATTAGGTTATGACATACATTATACTTTCCCTTGTATTTGGTTTGACATGTGATGCCTGATTAAAAATAAATAGCCTATTTTGTGACGTCTTAGCTCAGTTGCTTGACTTGTATGCCACATAGTGTGATATTGCTTAATTCTCTCAATTATGTGTGCTTTCTTGACTTGATAGTGAACAAAACGTTGTGATTGAGTCATGTGCAATGTGTGAGTGAGGTTTAGTGATTTTCTATGCTATCCTGTGTAGTCTAGAACTTGCCTCGTGTGTTAATCGAAGCGAAATTGTAGGTTATGCTAGTCTAGGGGATGACGTAGGTATTTTTTTTGTTTGATCATGGATGTGCTTCTTACATGAAAATTAAATTTTCCATTTCTAACCCCTTTGAGCCTTTCAACCTTTTCTTTGGTGCCCACATTACAAGCCGTACCCCTATTTTGTTCTTAAATTGAGATTTTTGCACATTTTCCTCCTAAGGCATTTAGTCGCTAAAAAAATTAAGGTGAGATATTGGGAAGTAGCTTTTTAGTGGAGCCATGGAAGGGCCCTTTGGTGCATTAAAATTGAAATCAAAATCCACTAGCCAATGAACTTCCATGTATGGAGTGTGTGGAGAAAGAAAAAAGATATTGTTGTAAAAGAAAAAAGAAAAAATGATAGAAGAAGTATGTAGAAAAATATACACACCTCCAAATTTTATTAATTTGTGCTAGTGAAAATATAGAAGTGCTTAATTGAAAAAGGGCTATGTTGAATATGAGTTGTGGCAAGGGAATTGGTTGAGAAGAATATGTGTTGATTTGTGAATGTAGTGTATTAAAGTGCTTAGGAGGGTTAGTCACTATTCCTAAATATATCCTACCCATCTCTTAGCCTAATTACAACCTTAAAAGTCCTAATTGATCCTAGATTTGGCTAACTTAAATTAGTAGAGATCTACACTAAGGGAAAGCTTATGGTACGACCACGGGATGCATATGAATTCTTTGTGAGAGTGAATGAATTGTTCAATTGTGTGATGTCCTTAAATTATGTTCAAAAGCATATTTGAATGTGTGGACTAGTTATATTCACTCTTGTTGTTGGTGAGGGCACATGATCTCATGAATGATTGGTAAGGTTGTAAACTTTCTTGTTGGGTGATTGCGTGAATTGAGAGATCTTAGTGGTTACAAGTCGAATCTTGAGGTTTGGTGGGTGCAAATAGGTTGTTGGTATGATTGATTAAATTGTTATAGTTGGGAATGTTTAAAGAAGGGGAAGAATGTAAAATTTTATATGTTCATACTTGGTTGCCGGTATCGATCATAGTCAAGGGGTAAGGTGTGTGATTTAAAATTAAAATACTCCTTGATAATGAAAATTGTACGTGTTGAAGGCCAGTAGATTTTCCCATTGCTCGAGGAAGAGCAAGAGTCTAAGTGTGGGGTATTGATGTTTAGCTTAAAGTGTATATATTTTTATGTATATTGCCTCATATTTTACTTTTGTTTCGTGAGTTCTAGATGTTAAATATGATGAATTATATTAATTTAAAGTATTTTTATGTTTAGTAATGATTCGGGATCAATTGGGGGCGAAACACGCGAAATTAGAGCCAAAACGGATGAAAACGCAAAAACACGGCAAATTGGCGATTTTGGGCGCCACAGGCAGGGTTGGGCGCCACCTGTGGCGCTGGAGGCAGAACACAAAATTGGGGCAGCACCCTGGTGGGCGCCTGATGCTATCCAGGGCGCCGGTGACGATTTTTTTGTCCTATTTTTCCCGGGACACGATTATTTCGTCCCTAACCCTACCCAACACGTATAAAAGCAAGTCTAAGCTTATTTTTGAGGGATTCATGCCACTTTGGAGATAATACACACACAGAATTGCTAAGGAGCGGAGTATTATCAGTTTTCTTCATCTTTTTCTAGTATTTACAATTAACTCAACACTTATGCAATTATTTGATTTTAGCATGAGTGGCTAAACACCCATTGTTCTGGGGTTATGGTTTAGCCATGAATATTGTTATTCAACATTAACTTAACCTTGATTATAGTTCACTCAATATATGGTTGTTTCTTCAATTCCATATTTAATTGCTTAACTGTCTGGCCAGCAGTTAGGCTCTATATACTATCTATGTTATGCTTGGGATAGTCGTATATAGATTAGAGAAGAATTGAAGAGAACGCGATCTTAACCCTTCAGGGGAGCGGATTTGTGGTTAGGATAGGAATACCTAGTCAACGTGCTTAATTAAAATATCGAATCTTAGTGCATTCTAATAGATTAATTTCATAGGAATATAGGTGTTAATCTATTGAGAATAGGCCAGTAGTGCTTCAGGAGAAGGCTATGAGAGCATTTATCGATTAATTAGCAACATGAGTGAATTATATGAAATGGAGAGTTAATTAGAATGCAATAAGAGTGGTGAATTGATCACAACCCTGGAATAATTGTCTCTACTGAATACACAACAATACTCTCGTTACTTGATAATTATTTATTTCGTAGAATCGTAGTATAAAATAGTTATATTCCTGGATTTTTACTTTGGCTTGATTAAATAAAAGTTATAGTGATTTAGTAAGTAGTTTACAAAAGTCTTTGTGGGTTCGACATTCGATTTATCATTATATTACTTGTACGACCACGTATACTTGCGTGTGCGTTTGGGGCCAACAACAGCACACAACAAAGGTAATGTTTGCAGTCGACGAGGTGACGCCGACACCAGAACCTTCGACCTCAGAATAATCGAACATCAAAGACTAGCAGATGGCTAAATGACAATCACCGTCCCCAGCCTCGATCGAGTTAGAGGAACATGTAATCAAAGAAGAAGAAGAGGATTTCCTAACTCCTCGAACCTTCATTGTTCCCGAGGAATCAGATGCAACCAAGTCAATGGTCAAGGAGCTGGAACAGGTGATACTAATCGAGCATCTTCCCGAGCGAAAGATATACCTGGGAACGGGGTTAACCCCCGAACTCAGGAAAAAACTCATTCAATTCCTTATCGATAACATAGATTGTTTCATTGGTCCCATTCAGACATGAAAAGGATCCCGCCGAAGATAACAACACATCGGCTAAGCCTCGACTCTAGGTTTAAACTAGTGAAACAAAAGAGAAGGCCCTAGTCCGAGGTAAAACATGGATTCATAAAGGACGAGGTAATTAAACTTCTCAAAAAATAGGGTCCATTAGGGAAGTAAAATACCCTGAATGGTTAGCCAATGTAGTCGTAGTCCCTAAAAAGGGGAACAAACTTAGAATGTGCGTGGATTACAAGGATTTGAACAAGGCATGCCCTAAAGACTCTTTTCCACTACCTAACATCGATCGTATGATCGACGCCACGGCCGTCCACGAGATCCTTACCTTTCTCGATGCCTATTCCGGGTACAATCAAATTCGGATGAACCCGGAGGACCAGGAAAAGACCTCATTTATCACCAAGTATAGAACGTATTGTTACAATGTAATGCCCTACGGGCTAAAAAATGCAGGAGCTACATACCAACGCCTAGTTAACAAAATTTTTGAGGAACAAATAGGTAAATCAATGAAGTTTACATTGAAGATATGCTAGTTAAGTCCCTGCGCGCAGAGGATCATTTAACTCATTTGCAGGAAACATACGAAATCTTGAGGAAGTATAACATGAAGCTCAACCAAGAAAAATGTGCCTTCGAGGTCGGTTCAAGAAAATTCCCCGGCTTCATGGTGTCAAATAGGGGGATCAATATCAACCCCCACAAAATTAAAGCCATCGAAAAGACATCATCGTTGTGGACAGTGTAAATTCTGTACAACGGCTAACCGGACGGATAGCTGCTCTGGGCTGATTCATCTCGAGGTCGTCAAATCGGAGTCACAGGTTCTTCTCCTTACTCAAAAAAGAAAAATAATTTTGCGTGGACCCCTAAATGTCAACAAGCATTTAAGGAATTAAAGCTACTTATCGATCCCACTCTACTCCACACCCTGAAGGAGGATGAGAAGTTGTACTTATACTTGGATGTGTCCGAAGTAGTGGTAAGTGGTGTACTAGTTCGAGAAGAGAAAGGTACGCAATTTCCTATTTATTACATAATTCAAAACATAGGAGATGCTGAAACTAGGTATCCACACTTAGAGAAGTTGGCACTTGCATTAATAAGCGCATCTAGAAAATTAAAGACATATTTCTAGTGTCACCCCATATGTGTGTTAACCACTTATCATCTCCGAAATGTTTTGTACAAGCCCGAGTTATCGAGACGATTGGCCAAATGGTCCGTCGAAATTAGCGGGTAAGATATCGAATATCAACCCCGAACGGCCATCAACTCTTAAATCTTAGCTGACTTCGTGGCCGATTTTACACCAACCCTCGTACCTGAAGTGGAGAAGGAACTTCTACTAAAATCGGGTATGTCATCGGGGGTATGGACCCTCTTCACAGACGGAGCCTCGAATGTGAAAGGGTCTGGGCTTGGCATTGTTTTGAAGCCACCTACGGGTAGCACTATTAGACAATCTATCAAAACTTCTAGGTTGACTAATAAGGAGGCCGAGTATGAGGCCATGATTGCAGGTCTCGAGCTAGCTAAAAGCTTGGGGGTAGAAGCAGTTGAAGCCACGTGCGATTCTTTATTGGTGATGAACCAAGTAAACAAAAGCTTCGAAGTTTGAGAGAATAGGATGTAGAGGTATTTGGACAAGTTACAGGTAACCTTGCACCGCTTCAAGGAATGGACGCTAGACCATGTGCCTCGAGAGCAAAATAGTGAGGCTGACGCACTTGCAAACTTGGGGTCATCAATCGAAGAAGATGATATTGTCCCGGGGACTGTTGTCTAGTTATCGAGATCAGTGATCCAGGAAGGTGATTCCGAGATAAATTCTACAAGTTTGACTTGGGATTGGAGGAATAAGTATATTGAATATTTGAAAAGCAAAAAGCTCACATCGGATCATAAAGAGCTGAGGGCTCTATGAACCAAGGCTGCTAGGTTCACATTGGATGAAGGTGGAACATTATACAGAAGGAAGTTCGATGGACCGTTGGCGATAAGTTTAGGGTCGGGAGACACCGATTATGTTCTATGAGAGATCTAAGAAGGCACTTGTGGGAACCACTCCAGTGCTGACTCTTTGATTCAAAAATTATTAGAGCAGGGCACTACTGGGATAGCATGGAAAAAGACACTAAGGAGTTTGTTCGAAAATGTGATAAATGTCAAAGGTTTGCACCGATGATCCATCAGCCCGGTGAACAACTTCATTCTGTCCTATCCCCGCTGCCATTCATAAAATGAGGGATGGATATCGTCAGACCTATACCAATAGCACCAGGTAAAGCTACATTCATTTTGTTTATAACTGACTACTTTTCTAAATCGGTGGAAGAACTGGCCTTCGAGAAGGTCAGATAAAAAGACATTATTGACTTCATCTGGGACCACATCGTGTGTCGATTTGGGATACCTGCCGAAATCGTATGCGACAACGGAAAGCGATTCATCGGCAGCAAGGTAACAAAGTTCCTCGAAGAACATAAAACAATAATGATCTTATCGACGCCATATCACCCGAGCACAAATGGATAGGACGAATCTACGAACAAAACTATTATCCAAAAATTAAAGAAAAGGCTTAGTGACGCTAAGGGTAAATGGAGAGAGGTTCTACTCGAGGTCCTTTGGGCGTACCGAATGAAACCAAAGTCCAACATGAGGGCAACTCTGTTCTCCTTGGTATATGGCTCCGAGGCCTTAATCCAGTCGAGGCCGGGGAACCTAGCGCCAGATTTCTGCATGCAACAGAGGAATCAAATCATGAGGCTATGGAAACTAGACTCGAGCTATTGGATGAAAAATAAGAAGCTGCGCTTGTTCGGATGGCCGCACAGAAGCAAATAATCGAGAGATATTATAACAGAAGGTCCAACCTTCGCCACTTCGGAATCGGGGACTTATCTCTAAGGAAATCCACCCTCAATACTCGAGACCCGGATGAAGGGAAACTAGGACCGAATTTAGAAGGACCATATCGAGTCATCGGAGTCGTCGGAAAAGGATCTTGCAAACATGGTACGGTGGAAGGCGAACAATTGCCAAACAATCGGAATGTATCACTACTCAAACGATATTATTGCTGAGGTATGATCTTCTCCTCTTTTCCATTTGTATTCGAGACTAACTCATTGCAGATGTTTGATCGTAGACGTCGAGGTCATCCTTCTACACGAAGACCTTAGGTTTTATAGCACGCGTTGCACTCTTTTTCACTTAGAACGAGTTTTATCCCAAATGGGTTTTTCCGGCAAGGTTTTTAACGAGGCAACAAATATATGCTACCTAAGGAGAATTGAACAGTATCCAAGGCTTCATTTCAATCAACCTCGAATTCTGGGGGACATCACCCTCAGAGGCTATATTTTCGAGAAAAATACTTCACGCCAAAGAGGGCCTCGATAGGAGAACTTTGTAATGGACCAAAGGGTCAGATGGACAGTGTCCATATAGAATAGCCGAGCCCCGATGGAAAAACATGTACGCATGTATGAATTATTCAAAGAATTATTCTTTCTATATTAAACACTTTGTGTCTCGAAGAAATTTGCTACAATACAAGCTCCATACATGTGATTCTCTGTGAGAAATGGCTTAAGAGACAAAACACAAATACACCTCAAATACTCGGAGACCGTCATCGACAGTCAACACATTCGAGTTGTCTAAACTCGAATTCGTAAGACCTCAAAGAGGCACCCCTCGATGTGAAGGCCAAGGTCATCACACTCGGGGACTAAAATTTTGAACAAGTTCAAAATGCTATCGGGAAACAAGTCCAAGAGGCACATCCTAAGGCTATGTCCATACTAAAGGCTACGGCCAAAATAACGCGGCTCGGAGACGTCCAAATTCTGCAATAAAAATAGGCCTTTGAATCCTCAGAAAACCGGTTAAATAAAGGATACCCTCGGCAAAACAATCAAAGGACTTCGATAAAATCATCCCTCAAGAAACCTCAAGAGGTATCAAATTATTTACATACAAACTTGTGCTAAGGCACTAAAAACAAAAGGGTTCCGATCAACACTAACCCTCGAAAACCCCAATGGGTAAAAGATGCATGCCAAGGAATAAACATAAAAACTTTTTACTGAGTCTTTTAAGCTGAAAAAGGGAAATAATAGAATTCTCTTAGAGGCCATGACAACCCGACTTAAAATAGCCTAAGGGCCAATACACTTAGGGTTCGAGATCTTGTTCTCACCTCATATGAACCCAAGGGTTCGACTATCCCGAGCCCAAATAAATATTTTGATTATGGCTCGGAGACTCGCCATTATCCAACACAAAGGGTCTATTCCTCGAAGGTTCGAACCTTATTCGAACTCGACCACGACAACTTCAAAGAAACCGTTCGATATAGAATCTCGAATATACCATTCAAAGAATGAAATTATTGCGAGAATTTTAAGGCAAGAAATATTGAGAAGGAATTAAAGGAAGTTTCTTCTTTTATATACTTAAGAAAGAAATATGTACAAGGATTCGACAAAAGGCTTGACACAAAGGAAAATACAAAAGGAAAAAGAAAATTCCTATCTACGCCCCGGGGTTGGTGTCTCCTTCGAGAGCAGCTTCTTCTTCGAGCCCATTATCAGACACACCTTAGTTGCATTCACCATCATCGTCATCGTCGAGGAGACAAGAAATCCGGAATTAGCTTTCATCGCCCTTGCTTGAGCTATCTCTTCAGTAAGGTCGAAACCTCTAGCATGAATTTCTTCAAGGGCCTCCTTCCAAGCTTGGCACCTGGCCAAGTCATTACTCCGTTTTTCCCGGTCAGAAGCTTCCCTCAGCTCCGTTTGAGGAGCCTCGGTGTCCTTTAAATACACAGCAATTATTTTATCAGTCGTGACCTTCGTCCTCTTTGCCTCAGCCCTGGCTTCAGCAACCTCGTCCCCATCCTTGGAAAGTTTGACCTCAAGCTCGGTGATCCTTTTGGCCTGCGTCGAACCACTCTCTTTGACACCCTTGAGCCGGGTCTCAACCGATGCCAGTTTGACTAGTGCAGCTTCTTTCTCCGCAGCAAGGAGGTCCATCTTTTCCTTCCACCGGTCTCACTCAGCCTTAACCAGGTCCACCTGACCTCGAAGCTTCCCGATCATCTCCAATTTTTGCTGCAGCTGAGACATTGAAGTGTTAGCCTCCACAGTTGGGACTAGAAGATCATACTCTTTCAAAATGACAGTTACCTGCTTGTCTAGCTCGGCCTCATTCTCGCGATCCTTGGCCAAGTCTGCCTGAAGGTCCTTGAGCTCCTCCTCCTTTTGACCGCAAAGGAGCTTCAGGGATTTCCCTTCACCCAAGGACTTCTTAATATCGGCCTCACATTGGCTTAGGTCGGCCCTAAACTTGGTAAAGGCCTACGCAAAAAAAAGAGTTATCAGTTAAGGTAAGGCGAGAAAAAAGGAATTGCAACGATAAACATTAATGCTTACCTTAGAGAAAAGATGTTGGGACTCTTCGAAGATGGTAGACGCGTCGTTGAGGTCCGCATCACCGACCCCAGTAAAGCAATCCCGGAAAGGATCTTCCTCACCGGGGACTCTGCTTAAGTCAGATGTTCTCAGGGCCCGGGCTTCCCTTATGGTTTCCTCATAATAAGTCGATAACGATAGAGAGTGACCTATTGTCATGGCCCCGGGCAGATCTCCCGAGGTGCTCTGTTCGACCATGGGGACTTCAGAATCTGTCCTATTTGCTGTGCTTGTTGAAGGCTAAGAAACAATCACGACCTCGCTCAATTTGGGGGCTTTGCCCACGTCTTTCTTCAGAGTTTCCTCACCGCGAGGCAGGATCTCAGGTTCGGAGGGTTTGGCGGCCTCGACTGACTTTTTAGTTCGGACCACCAGCGCCGAGTCCATACCCTCGTCTTCTTCATCATCTTGAAACTGGTGTACTGAGTCTATGTACACGTGAATGACATTCCTCCTATGTCTCCAAGAAGGTCCCCTTTTATTTTGGGGGTCTTCGGGCTTCGAAGACCTTTTTGTCTTATTATCCTTCTTCGATTTTTGAATCGGGGACTCGATCCCTTCCCCACGAGGATCCGGCCTTATTTAAGAGAAATTCCTAACGCCTGCAAAAATAAAAACTAGGTATGAGAAAAGAAATGTCTCGGATAAAGAAGAAAGCGTCAGGAATTTACCATGATGTTTGGCTTACCATTTTCCACTCGTCAAGTGACTCCAGCGGTGTTCGTCATACGAGGAGGTCGCAGCTAGTTTCCGGACCCAGTCGTCAAGATCTGGGACCACGTGGGGCATCCAAGAGACCATTGCAGATAAAAATAAGGGCTTCATGCAATGCATAGTTAAAATACAGAAAATTACTGGGGAAACAACTCCACTTACGCTCGAGGCTCCACTCTTCTAGGAATGACATTTTCTCCTCGGGGATGAGGTCATTGGTCCTCACTCGAATTAATCGGTTCATCCAGCCCTGATATTTATCCACGTCATTGTTGGAAAAGAAGGACTTGGTTGACCGGGTTGGAGCTTAATCAACCCTCGGAAAAGCTTAGGCCGGTACAAGTGGATAAGATGACTGAGCGTGAACTCGAGCCCCTCGGACTTGCTGGAAAAATAGCGAAGCATGATCACCATTCGCCAGAGAGAGGGGTGGATCTAATCAAGGGTGACTTGGTATCTTCTACAGAAGTCGATCACGAGTGGATCGAGGGGACCCAGTGTGAAGGGGTAAGTGTAAACACTTAGGAACCCCTCCACGTGGGTGGTAATGATCTCTTCGTGGGTGGGGATCTGTACCACGAACCCATCTCCCCAACCACAATCCTTTTTCATATCCTCGAGGTGTTTCTCCGTTATCGAGTAGATATATCTCGATGCATGTTGACATCGGCCAGGAAGCGTGGGAGGATTTTCAAAATTGAAATCTTTCTTTAAGGTGCAGGCACCGGGAACGATCTCGTGAAGGGCCGACGCCTTGTCGCTGACCGGATAGGAAGAGGAGGATAAAGTTCTCTTTTAGGTGAACGATTTTTGAAGTTTTCGCCATTACTTCAGGTTAAAAGAAGAAAAAAGAGATGGGGTTTGATGATTTTTGGCACTAAAGGGGCAGAGAAGAAAGTAACGAAGGAGAGATAGAGGAAGAGAAGAATAGATCAGAGAAATTGCAAAGAGGAAGTAAAGTCCTTAATCGAAGGAGGAACCCTGTACTTATAGGCAAGCGGTAACGTTTCGGCGGCGTTAGTGGCTAACCACTACTGGCACGCATTTAATGTTTTGGGGAAGCAAACTGACGGGACGTTTTGGTCACTTGGAACACTTACGTCACAGGGATGGCGTCATCATCAGGGACTCCAGAAACTCGAGGCTTAAATCGTTTCCTATGATTTTATTCTAAGAAACGCGGGGACTATCTGTGTATGGTCAAAATCAGGTATGCCTTCTTTAGTGGGCTCGAGGAATCTCTTCAAGAATAAGACCGAAATAGGCTAGACTCGAGCCCGATAGCGGAGGTCGAAGCTTGAAGATCGAAGTATCCTATGAATATCAAGGCCAGCATGACTAGCCTCGAGATAATGTCGTTTTGGTTTTGTAACTGATAAAGCAAGATTCCTGCAATAGCACAAAGATCAAGAAAAGTTTAAATGAAAGTTAAACTTTAGAGTTTAAACATGAAACTAAAGTAATCTAGAGTTTAAATGAATTCTAAAAAGCAAGAAAAGTTTTAAACTATGTAAGAGGCCAAAAATTCAAATAAGTAAATACAATGCCAAAGACTTTCTCCACTCAATGTACAATAAATTTGGTTGTGATGTATGAGAACATTGTTACCCTTTAAGTCTAATTTCTAATGGTTTAACCATTTGACATTCTGATATTCCTACAAAGAATTATGATCTTTTTTTATTGAAGGGTAGCAGAGCCATAATCTTGTCCCGAGCTAATCGTGACCACTATTTAATCGTGGCAAATTCCAGTGTGTGCGGTTAAAATTAGGTATATTTAGTGGGCTCGAGGAACCGCTTCAAGAATAAGACTGAAATAGGCTAGGCTCGAGCCTGATGGAAGAGGTCGAAGCTTGAAGATCGAAGTATCCGATGAATATCAAGGCCAGCTTGACCAGCCTCGAGATAATGTTGTTTTGGTTTTATAACGGATAAAGAAAGATTTCGGCAATGGCCTAAAGATCAAGGCGTAAATTTTGGAACAAATTTGTACGAATTTGTACTAGGCGGTTAGACAGCTGTCCAATTAGATTCCTTATTAAAAACATAAATGTACCTTAGTTAAAACTCCCTTATTATATAAAGGGGAGCTGATTCATTTGTAAAGGCATCAATCATTGGCAAAGGAATATACACTCTTACTTTATTGCTCATCACTCATCAGAATTGTCTCTTAACCTTATTATTATTACTTTACGGTTCTTATTAACATACCTCGAGGCCATCATAGCTCGAGGTCGAGACTTGCTCGCACGCTGTTTTGATTCAACTTACTTCCTTATTTAATACATTTGTTTTCTTGGTTATCAATTAGTATTGGACCAAATCACGTATATTTAAGACCACAAAGTAAATTTAATTATTACTCGGATTCTAGGGTAAACATCCAGCAAGAAGTATAGGAGGAATGCCTAAAGGTCAGGACAAATTGTGATAACAGTTGCCTTCGGGCTTATATATACCCCAAACTTGGATATTGAGTTCTAAAGCAAGGTCAAGGAGCTAGGGCACGACACCAATATAGATTTTTTATCCCCAACCTCTCCTACATTATCCAAGGCGAGTTTGTAACATAATTCAAGTTAGATTACATCCCTAAAACATAGAGTAGATTCTCGCAAAAATCCATCTTGAAATCACTAGATTGCCAACAAGAACTAAAGAATAAGGTTTCTCCTCCAACCTTGAGTTTCACGATTCAGGATAAACTTTGCAACCCATTTTCAACTATGATTTCTAAGAAAGGTTTTGGTTATTTTTTCCTAGAGAATACAAAAGAAAACTTGGTTAACTAAAACCAAAAAATTGAGAAGAATCAGACAACAACTACAACAATAACGATGACGACAACTTAGTATAATTTCACAAGTGAGGTTTGGGGAGGGTAGTGAGTTCGCAAACCTTACCTTTAACCCGAAGGAGTAGAGAGGCTGCTTTCGAAGACCCTCGGCTCAAGAAGATGAACATAGACAATAAATCAATACCATCAACAGAAATCACAAATAATAAATGCAACATAAGGACCACAAAATAGATGAAAAGCAATAACAATAACAAGTAAATAAGGCTTGATACTATGAAAAATGAAAGAATAGTATGAACACAATATTAACCACTAGAAGTCTAAGACAAAATCTTATCGGACTATTCTGTCACCCTGAACGATGTAGAAAAATGCTCAACTACCTCCTATCCTACAACCCTAATGCTCGACATCTATACCTTCCTATCAAGGGTCATGTCCTCGAAAATCTGAAGTCATGCCATTCCTGCATGATCACCTCTCCCCAATACTACTTAGTCCGCCCTATACCTCTTCTCGTAATAGCCAAAGCTAACCACTCACACCTCCTTACCGGGGCTTCTAGGCTTCTCTTTCGTACGAGCCCGAACAATCTGAGCCTCTCTTCCCGCATCTTGTCATCCATAGGAGCCATGCTCACCTTCTCCCGAATATCTTCAATCCTAATCTTATTCATCCTAGTATGACCGCACATCCACCTCAACATCTTTATTTCTGCTACTTTTATTTTCTGGATATGTGAGTTCTTAACTGGATAACACTCTGCCCCATACAACATGGTTGGTCTAACCACCGCTCTATAAAACTTATCTTTGAGCATCAGTGGAACTTTCTTGTCACATAGGACTCCAGATGCTAACCTCTATTTCATCCACCCCATACCAATACGGTGTGCGACATCCTCGTCGATCTCTCCATCCCCCTGGATAACCGACCCAAGGTACATGACGTTGCCTCTCTTGGGGAGGACGCATAATCCAAGCCTTACGTCCATGCCCGCTTTCCTCGACTAAGCGCTTAACGTGCACTCCAGGTATTCTATCTCCGTCCTGCTCAACTTGAAACCCTTAGACTCGAGTGTCTGTCTCCAAACTTCAGACCCCTTGTTAATGTCACCTCGCGTCTCATCAATCAGAACTATGTCATCAGCGAATAACATGTACCATGGCACCTCCCCCTGAATATGGTGTGTCGATGCATCTATCACAAGAAAAAATAAAAATGTCTGAACGTTAATCCTTGGTGCAACCCCATAACAACCGAAAAATGCTCAGTATGGTCTTGTCTCAGTATTCTTTTATTCATCATCTTATAGAAGCTTGTAGACGTTGTGAATTTAGTTTTGTCACTTTTGTTGAAGTGTTACATGACACGTATGAATAACTATTTTTGAATGTATGATGTTTTATGTTATTCAAGAGTTCATGGAAATGTTTATGAAATGTTTCATGTTTTCTTCTCGTGCATGGTTTATGCATTTTGGTTTGTTTGATGGTAAGTCAAAAAATCGCATGCTGATCCCATTACTCCAGATTAAACTATACATAAATCGAACCTTACTCACCCATTCAAAAACAACCACTACTAAAAAAAGGAAAAAATGGCCTTCTAAATCGATCGATGTTGATCGGTAATTAGCGAAATCGATCGAAAATCGACAGATTTGTGGCGGTCGGCAATCATAAAGTCGGTAATGCTAACCGACTGACTTTGGTCTATATTTTTCGACCGATTTCGATCGGTCAATTAAATTTCAAAAAAAAAAATTGCCGAACTTCGGTCAGTATTTTAATTATGTAATTAAAAATACACCATCTGGAACGAACCGTGGTCTGCACTGTGGAAGGATACTATTCTACCACTAGACCATTGGTGCATTTTGTTTTAAGATTGTCATTTATCTCATTTATACTCTTTAATTGCATTTTTACGCAAAAATAACCGATCGATGTCGGTCGGTTTTACTAAAAAATAAAATTACCAACCGAATTATGTCGATTTTCTTAAAATGGTCGGCTAAATTAACCGACTGATTTCGATTGTTTTGTAATATTAATTTTAATTTAGTTTAAATGAAAAATCAACCAGCGTTGGTCGGTTTCTTGAAAAGAATTTCGGAGGACACAAAAATAGTTTTCCGCATTTTTGCGCCAAAGAAAACCGACCAAAGTTGGTAGGTTTCGTAAAAAAATAAAATAAAATAAAATATTTTGAAAAATTGATCGACTTCGATCGATCGATCGTGATCGGTTTTTGTCGAATTTCTGACAGTGAACCACGTAGTATTTCTCCGTGCATAGGAATATAGTCAACAATGAAAATGTGATATCAACAAAGTAATAGTCTTTCCTATGTGTACCATTCCTTGCCACTTAGCTTTATCGGTGAAGTTAAATCTACAATTTATTTTGCACTATCTACAGAATTTAATATCTTATCACATCTACAGGATATATATATATATATATCTACTTCCTTCTCCAACACCCCCACCTTACTAATTTCTTTTGCAAGTCTGAAAGAATTTGCTGAGTTTATTAGTGTCGTTTCGGACATTCATCCTTAATTATGTGCCATGTGGAATGGCGTAGACTTCTTAATTAGCATTGTTGCCTAACAATTCTTGTACGAGGTCTCAAACATGCTAGCAGGTAATATTAGTATATGGCCACCCAACTTATCCAGATAAGATGATTTAGAAATCATATCTTGTGGTTACAATCTATATAAAGAGCATATACTCCCTTCCCAAAGTATGTGTTTTATTTTTCTTTTATTATATACAAAAGAGTATTAAACTTTTTTATCTAGAAATCATTTAACTTCAAATTATTACTTATTCTTGATGAGATGATTTACAGCCACATAAATATTTATGAATTATTTTAGATCACGAGTTCCACAAATCCTTTTTTTCTTCTTATATTTCAAGCTTAGTCAAATACAGCCATATAAATTTGGATGGAAGAAGTATTACTTGGAGAAAGATGCTCTGAAATTTTCTTATTAAATAAAAAATTAAAAAGGCATGATGCATAAAGTATTTTACATCCTGCAAAGTACGAGAAAGAGCCGCAACTCGAGAGTTGTTTTATAGACAGTCTATACTAACATATACGTTAGTGATTACTTTCATAACTCGAACTCGTGACCTATAAATCGCACAAAAATAATTTTAACATAGCTCCATGATTTCGCTTCAAATAAAAAATTTGAAAAATTTCAAAAGAAAGCCTACTTACAAGGGATTGGTCAAAATACATTGAGTAGATAATGATTAGTATAGTAAAATGCTTTGTCATATCTGAAATTCAGGAAGAAGTGACAAATTCATGAAAAGATGTTTGCCCCATAATATATAAGTCTATTAAAAGATAAAAGCGATTAATATTTTTAAGTGGAGTAACATAAAAGTGGTGACATCCACGTCAATACGTGGTTCATCAAACCCCAGCAGCCACCACTAATACAACCACTTAAAGAAGTCACCATTTATTTCAATTTTTCGCTATTATTTATGCTGCACTATTTGGACCCGTTCAAGTCAATATTAAATTCTTTAATAAGTGTTCTTTATACTTTCTCTTGAGCTTTAAATCTTTAGCAAGAAAAACAGATTTCCATTGAGCATTAATTAAACCTAATGTAAGTATATCAACACTTGTATAAAATAAATAAACTTTAATTCCAACAAGTTAGTATCATCGGCCTGTATATGTCTTTCGGTTTTATTTTATGTTTGCTCTAAATTATAACTTTTTCGAAACAACTTTTTTCAACGTGATTTTAACAAAATGGATCAAGTGATGCCATATTCCACTTTCAGATAACTTTTATATATCATTCTGTTGCTTAGTGGATTTTTAATATATATCTAACGTAATCATGTTTGGTGTCTAACAAGTATATATAATATATTAATATGTTGAGGCTGATAAATCACTTCCTCAAAGCTCAAACTTTTTTCTCAGTTAAAGAAATCTTGGTACGTAAAATGAAAAAAGAAAATACAACCTAGTCGAAAATGACGCACGCAATGAAGTATTTTGCCGAAAATTTATGTTCCGATCGACTTCTGAGAACAAATTAGACTCAAGAAAGAAAATCGAAGGAAAGAGATTTTTTGTTTCCAAAAATACATGAGGTTAATGTCAGCAAGAAATGATGTGAAACAAGAATTTACATACATGACGACATTGTACGTTCAAAAGTGGGGGAAGAATGACAAAAGTTCAAAGGAAAAAGACTGAGGAAATAAAAAGGGATAAAACAATGATCAATTGACTATTGTTTTTCTTTATTAAAATTAGTGCAAGTAGTATATATATATATAAAAGTTAATTTCTCTTAAACAAAGAAAAATAGAATTCACTTGTATTGCAGAAATGAATAAAACTTCGATGTATGAACAATCTTTTAAGACGTAAAACAATTCTTTTTCCTCGAAATTTTCTTCGATCAAGTTATCTTTATGTAATGATCCGACCAGTTATTTTGAACAACTGCATTCACTCGGATCGGTAGCTTGAGTTCATGAGTAACTTCATATGGTGTATTATGACTCGCGTATATAATCGGTTTTGGTTTTTAAATGCCTCAGGATTAAGTTAGAAGAGTTGACCAAGTTTGATTGTTGTGTATTAAATCTTGAATCGGTGTTTTGATGGTTCCGTTAGGTCCATATAGTGATTTTGGACTTGGGCGTATGTTCAAATTTACATTTGGATATTTCTAGAAGGTTATAGCACTATTTTGACGAAAGTTGGCAGTTTGAAGGTTTGGAAATGTCACAGGTATGACAGGGAGTTGATTTCGATGTTATCGGGTTTGAATTATTGTTCTGGGAGTTGGAGTAGGTTTTTTATGACATTGGGAGCTTGTGTCCAAAATTTAGGTGATTCCGAGTTGTTTAGACGTGTTTTGTGTAAGTTTGATATTTGGAAGCTTGAAATAGTTCCTTAAGCTTGATTTGAGGTACGATTCATAATTTTGATATTGTTATGGGTGATTTGAGGCTTCGACTAGGTCTGTTTTGTATTTTGGGACTCGTTGGTATGTTCGGACGGAGTCCCGAGGGGCTAGGGTAAGTTTCGGGGTGTTTCAGATCATTTCAGATGGGTTTTGTGTTGCTGGTTTGCTAGTGTCAAGTAATGCATCGCGATCGCGAGCATAAGGACGCGTTCGTAAAAAGTCAGGTGAGCTAGAGGAGATTTATTCTATGCGTTCGCGGTTAGGGGACGCAATCGCGAAGGGTCTATGCTTGAAAGTCTATGTGCTCGCGAAGGTTGAGTCGCAGACGTGAAAGGTGATTGGGAGCTGGGAGCCTTGTGCTTCACGTTTGCGGGGTGCATTCGCGTTCGCGATGGTTGGGTGCCCCCGTCAACGTGTTCGCGAGTAGCGTATCGCGTTAGCGAAGAAGATTTCTTATCGGAGGCAATTTTGTGATTCACGAGGCTTCTTCCGCGTTCGTGAAGGTTCACCTGGGCAGTATTATAAAGTACTGTACTTTCGGACCTTGAGATACATTTTCACATTTTGAGTTGGGATGCTCGGATTTGGGCGATTTTGGAGGGAATCTTCACCATTTGGATTGGGATAAGTATTTTTGACTCGATTTTGAGTATATTTCATGATTCTATCTTCGATTTTGGAATTTGATTAATAATTCCAAAAGAGAAATTGGGAAATTTTTATCAAAACGTTTCTACATTGAATATTTGAGATTTGAAGTGATTTGGAATTGGATTTGAGTGAAATGAGTATGGTTGGACTCGTATTCCAATGGATTGACGGAATTTATGAGTTTTTTCGGGTTTCGGGGTGCGGGTTGGGGGTTGACTTTTAAGTTGACTTTGAATATTTGATTAAAGATTCGACCTTTATTATTTGAGTTTGCATCCAATGACATTAGTTTCGAGCCGTTCAGAGGTCGATTTGTGCGGGAAGACGCTTCTAATGCATCGATTTGGCTTGTTTGAAGTAATTATCATGCCTAGCTTTGTTGAGAGAATTTTTCCTATTAGATAATATTGTTTGCTACATGTGGGGTTAATGCATATACGGGGTGACGAGCATATATGCATGTGCCGGGATTTTGTACGCTCGGGAGGGGGAAATTATATGCTTTCTTTGTGCCTTGATGAACTTTGTGATTCTTTGACTTATGCTTTATTTAATTCTATGACTATAAAACTCAATTAACTATGTTTGAAATTATGTTAAAACATATGACATCTTAAAAAGGATTTAATGTGTTATTTTCGGACTATTTACATACTTAATTGATCGTAGCATTATGGACACCCATTATACATGTTATTATCTTACTACCTAAATTCCTTTATCTGTAATATGTGCGAGGATTCGGGCCTTGGAGCTATGTTGGGCACGAGGGTTATTTTCTTGCGGTTGATATGATGTTGGCACGATGATTATTTTTGCACGGTTTGAAAAAATATTGGTTTGTTGGTTATTACCGTACGAAAGGAAAGGAAAGGAAGTTGGATATCTGTTATGCTTACTCATCCGTTAAGTACTTACATGCCCTTTACGTTGGTTTTCATTAATGTTGGTTGTTTTTGCATGATACCTTCCGTTTGAGTTCCTTATGTAGTTACCTCTGTGATTTCCCTTTGTCATGTTACAGTTATAGTTATGTCTTTACATTCTCTGTTACTGTTACACTTGCGTTTTTACTTGATTTACTTTTGTTGCAAGCCCATTTCGAATTCATGCCTTGACTTGTTATTAGTCCATACGTTTTACCTGACTCTAATTATCCTGTGATTTACTTGTTAGATGCCTTAACTTGATACATGTTTTCACTCACTGCGCAAGCCCTCACTTACTAATTGTCTTCACTTACCGTATACTTTTTACTTACCATATGCTTTTACTTGTTAAGTGCCTTCACTTGTTCCATGCTTTTACGTGCTACATAAGTTCATATGTATTGAATGCCTTCATTTGACCCATGTTCTTACTTGATGAACATCTTTAACCATTTCATGTTCCACATCCCTTTGTTTAACCGGATTGGGTGACCTTTAGATTGGTTATGTATTTACGCTTTGTGGAAGCCTTGTCTTTATATGTGGGAGATCAGCTATGTGGTGCTGTGTTTCTCAACTTATTTTATTAGGTTTGTATTCATAGTTGATTCCCACGTGTTAGTTTTTTTTTATTACATTATAAGTAGTTTTTTTTTATTACATTATAAGTTTCTTGTGCTCGGTTGTGGTAGAATAGTTACATATAAATGTATATATGCA
This sequence comes from Nicotiana paniculata, assembly GCA_005239505.1. Classification (NCBI taxonomy): domain Eukaryota; kingdom Viridiplantae; phylum Streptophyta; class Magnoliopsida; order Solanales; family Solanaceae; genus Nicotiana; species Nicotiana paniculata. The sequence goes on from MDKI01213744.1 coordinate 39,788, forward strand.
TATATGCACATATCTGGATCAGATTGTGCACCGCAATGGAAAAGACATTATATGTGTGAGATCGGGTTGCACACTGCAGTGGTATTGATATGATATATGAGATCGGGTTGCATGCTGCAATGTTATTTATATATGTATTTGTGGATACGCTTGTGTGCCGCATCAGAGAGGATATTTTCTTTATATATATTTATGGATCAGGTTTCGTGGATCGGGTTGCACGTCACAACGGAGAATACGAGTTGTGGTTATTCATATCCATTATTTTCTGTTATCATACTGTGTTGTGAGACTGAGTCGTGATGTTATTCTAGGGCCCTCTGTTATTTGTGTTCTCATTTCATTTACTATGTGGTTATTTGTATCTCTTTCTCGTATCGCTCTTTCATTTTATCATTTGCACATAAAATATTAAGTATCTTTTGACTTAAAAACCTTGCCACTACTTCAATGTTGTTAGTCAAGGTACTTACTGAATACATGGGCCCTCTACACTTATGCACCTTGTGTGTAGATCTTGGAGCTGCGTAGTTATGGAAGATGAGGCATAGCGTTGAAGATGTCCCCGTGATTCTAGACTCAAGCTACCTTTTGTTCATGATAGCTTATAATTTTAAATTTTGTTTATGTAAATTTCAAACAGATATTGAAATTATTCTTTATTCTAGTTACTAAATCTAAATCATAGTGGTTCATGACTTGCACTACCATTCCTTGGGAAGTTGTATAAATTTATATTATTTCACTTATAGACTTCATATTAATTCTAGTAGGATAGTGTGGACCGTATTTGGCTTTACTAGCGTGTCGGGTTAGGTGCCATCGCGACTGGACGAATTTTGGATCGTGACAAGTTGGTATCATAACACTAGGTTCATATGTTCTACGAGCCATGAGCAAGTGTCTAATAAAGTATTGTCAATCGGTATGATGATGTCCATACCTATGTTCAAGAGGCTACAAGGATTTAGGAAACTTTCCTTCTTTGTTTCCTTATCATGCGACCTTGTTTCAGCTTGAAACCTGCAACTTCGATTTTTCCTATTTGTCTGTATGCAATGTTGAGCACCAAGTATCGTTGTGCACCGACGGATTGCGATGTTGCAAATAGGTTATGAAGGGTTGTGGATGCTTGATTATCGTCGTGATATGTTGTCTAGTCTTGGGAGCAGATGATAGATCTTTCAGTTGTTCATTTGCGGTACGAAACAGATTCTTGTATCTAGTTGGTGAGTACGGACTTGGGAAGATTGGTTGGTTGACTAGTTGTTTTGACGATGTTGAGGTCATAGGAAGGTGTTGGTTTGAGTCTAGCTAGTGGGTTATCTCTTGCATGATGAGTTGAGATTGTGTGTTCGTATGAGGTTTTTTTTTTCGTTAGAATGCATATAATGTCATCTAAAAGCATTTGAGAAACTTTGCTTGACTATCGCAAGGATGAGTATGCGCTTGAAAGAGTTTTTGGAGTGTTCTATGACCTGTGTTACATGAGTTTATGAAGTATTCAACTGATTAGCAGTGTGCGATTGGGGTAGCTATGTAGATATAGTATTGTGGATTATTGATGATGTGTTATATGGCTTCGAGCTAAGTGGGGGAGTCTACTATTGATGATCAGATTGCACGATCATGCGTTGTATCAATTTCCGACTAAGAGATGATTGTGGATTAGCTATGATTTGGAAAGAATGATTTCGGGAATGATTCGAGCTTGGTATTCGTTATAAATGTAGTGTGCGATAAAAAGGAATTGCTTGATTGTTTCTTTGGATATTCATATGCTGGTGAGGCGCAGGTTGTTCGATGCGTATTAGTGAGGTAATGGAGATTTTAGTAAGGTAAATGACTCTCGAGGAGGTTCTGATGAGTTCCAGATTCATATGTGGCATTTAAGAATTTTTGGATTTGTGTATGGTTAGGGCTTGAGATCGATAGTGGATGGTGTCTGGATTAGCAGTACTTTTATATCAATATTAATTCTACATGGCAGTATAGAGAGATGCAAGAAATGACTTCGAATTCGTAGAAGGTTCCTGCAGAGCGAGCTTTTCAGGGTGAGTTACTTCTGGATTTGGCAGTCTACTTGACTCGGTTGAGTTAGAGGAAATCAATCCCAATGACTTAATTATGTGGTAGCGGGTTTAGAAGAATACACGGTGGTTTGGCCATGGCTCGGGGTTGGTGCCTTCTACGGTGTAGGAGGTGTGTGGTGATGTCCTCCTGGATTAAGTTAAATGGAATGTTCTTGGTTGATGAGGTGTTCATCCTATTGGTTATTCACAATTGATTATAAATTTTCATATTTTTCGCGAGTTAACATGATAGCGGCGGTGCGGTGTGTGAGAATTATAGGTTGTGCGCACAAGGTTGTTGTTTAGTTTTGAAAGGAAGGTCATGACTTCTAGATGGCATGGTCGATTTCGAATGTTTAAGAGAATTTTAACACTATTGGTGTCAGTTAAGAAGAGTGTGCATTTTAGAAGGCGCATTGTGTTTGGACTTCCAGATGCTTGACTAGTGTTATGGTGATCGCCTGGTTTTGGGCCTCTGAGGTTTAGGTTTTTCTACGTGGCATAGAAGATTTATGCGGGTATCTTCCACGAGATGACTGTGCATGAGTGATGTGTTAGCCATTGGAATAGTGGAGGTAGGATCGGGTATGGAGATTCCATTATGCTTGAGATTTAGATACTGGATGTTCTCGTGGGCAGACTATTCCATTATTGTGGTTTGTGAAGAATTGGATAACTGATGACATGTGTTATGGATATGTTACTATGGACTTTTGGAAGGTTATTTACGTGTTTGTGAATGATCAAATTGCTTCGGGGGCTATTTGTTAGACTAACGAGAATGTGTGTTCTATATTGGATTGGGTTTGCTTACTCTTACGCAACTATTGCCATAGGTATATCATCGGACGGAACGGATGTATTTTGTGCCCTTATCTATGTTATGTGTTTCTCTCTTATGCTATGACGGGTTGTGAGGTTACATGATTATTCGCACGTATGTTGTAATCCCGCCCAGACCTTATGGCAAGATAGCTTTTGCGATGTTGATTTTCTTATTGCACCTCAGATGTGCTTTCCTTTTTCCGTATTGTATTATGCCTATTCATATTTCCACAATTATATTTGAGCACTCTAATGTGTTTGATGTTGATGCACATGTTGTTAGTGAGCCCGAGCACCATGGCTCAAAGGGTATCACTATGTAGATTGATATATTTTGGATCTGGATGCCCGCTGCAACGGAGTTATATTGGATACCCTTCCTTGTGTTTATTTCGCATTTTATTTTCCCTTTGTGGGATGATTAATAAAATAATACTTTTGGTGTTAAGCTATACTTGTTGGATAGTCCTCGTACCTTGCTTTCCTTCCATTTTTGGGAATATATGAGTTATTACTTATTTGGTGTATGAGCCGCATTGTGTGAGGATCCGCGTGATTTTGCTGGGACTTGTCAGTTGGGATTCTCATATTGGGTGAGGAGAGGTTTCTGAAACTGATATTTTCACTATCGTATTGGGATGAGGAATGTTTGGAAGAATGATACCATATTTTCGCTCAGGATTTGGAAATGGTCCTTGTCAAATGAGAGAGCTTCTTGACTTATTGATTTCATGGGTGCTTATGAGTTTCTGCATATTTCTTTTATCACTAGCAGCGTTGCAAAGGTTCAGAACGAGGTTACCTGAATTGTTATTGGGCAGCTATGGTTGTCGGAAATTATTACTACGGGTATCTGAGTTATGTTGATATCATATGATTATACCTTGGGTTATGGTTGCGACTTGATTCAGCTTGTTTAGGCTTATACAGTGTATTGATGCGAGATTTGGGTCTTATGATGAGTTTCAGATGTTGAGCATTGGGTTCTAAAGTTTATGGGCTAAGGATGAAGATCTTTAGTTAAATTGTGTTGTCAGGCTTACATGGATTTGGATGACGTGGAATAACCCACTGGTATGTGTATGGAAAGGTTATGCGGTGATTTGATGGCTTGGGAACGATTCATTGGAGTGTTAAAGGACGAACGTATGTTTATGTGGGGGAGAATGTAATGACCCGATCAGTCGTTTTGAGAAACTGCATTCAGATCGCTAGCTTGAGGTCATGAGTAGCTTCATATGGTGTACTATGACTCGCATGTATCGTCGGTTTTGGTTTTCAGATGCCTCGGGATTGATTTGGAAGAATAATTCTCAACTAGAAAACTTTAAGTTGGAAGAATTGACCAAGTTTGAATTTTTTGTATTAGAACTTGGATCGGAGTTTTGATGATTTTGTTAGGTCTGGATAGTTATTTTGGACTTGGGTGTATGCCCGAATTTGCATTTGAATGTTTCTATAAGATTATAGAACTATTGGGCAAATGTTGGCAATTTGAAGATACGGAAAGTTCATAGGTTTGACCGGGAGTTGACTTCGATGTTACCGGGTTCAGATTGTTGTTTCGGAAGTTAGAGTAGGATCGTTATGTCATTGAAAACTTGTGTGCAAAATTTGAGGTGTTTCCGAGTTGTTTAGATGCGTTTAGAGTAAGTTTGATATTTGGAAGTTTGAAATAGTTTATTAAGCTTGATTTGAAGTACGATTCGTGGTTTTGATTTTGTTATGGGTTGTTGGAGGCTTCAACTCAGTTCGTGCTATGTTTTGGGACTTGTAGGTATGTTTGGACGAGGTCCCGAGGGGCTCGAGTAAGTTTCGGGGTGATTTCAGATCATTTTGGATGGGTTTTGTGATGTTGGTTTGCTGGTGTCAGGTAATGCATCGCGATCGCGAGCATGGGAACACGTTCACAAACATCCAGGTGAGCTAGAGGAGATTTGTTCTACTGGTTCGCGGTTAGGGGGATGCGATCGCAAAGGGTCTGTGCATGAAGGTCTATGCGTTCGCAAAGGTCGAGTCGCAGACGTGAAAGGTGATTGGGAGATGGGAGCCTTATGCTTCGATTCGCGGGCTGCATTGGTGATGTTTGGGCGCGCTAGTCAATGCATTCGCAAGCAGTGTATCACATTCACAAAAAAGGTTTCTGGTCAGAGGCAATTTTGTGTTTCGAGAAGCTTCTTCCGTGTTCGCGAAGGGTTCACCTGGGCAGTATTATAAAGTACTTTATTTTTGGACTTTGATCCCACGTTCGCGAAAGGTTTACCTGGAAAGTGTTATAAAGTACTCTATTTTTGGACTTTGAGTTCTTTTATCATATTTTAAGTTGGGAATCTCAGATTTGGGCGATTTTGGAGGGGATTTTCACCATTTGGATTGAGGTAAATATTTTTTACTCGATTTTGATTATATTCCATTATTTCATCTTTGATTTTGGCATTATAGTGATGATTCTAAAAGAGAAATTGGGGGTTTTGTCCAAACTTTTCTAAATTAAATATTTGAGATTTGAACGTCGATTTGAAGTCGGTTTTGAGTGAAATTAGTCTGTTTGCACTCGTATTCGAATGGATTATCAGAATTTATGAGTTTTGTTGGGTTTTAGGGGTGCGGACTCGGGGTTGACTTTTGGGTTGACTTTGAGTATTTGATTAAAGATTCGACCTTTATCGCTTGGGTTTGCTTCCTATGGTATTATTTGATGATTTTGAGTTGCTTTTGGCTAGTTTCGAACCGTTCAAAGGTCAATTTGTGCGGAATAACGCTTTTAGTGTATCGATTTGGCTTGTTTGAGTTAAGTGTCTTGCCAAGCTTTGTTGAGAGAAATTTTTCTATTAAATGATATTATTTTCTATATGCGGAAATGATGCATATATGAGCTGACAAGCGTATATACATGTGCTAGGGGTTTTCATGCTCGAGAGGAAAAGATAAAAAAAAATTTGCCTTAATGAACTTGGTGATTCTTTGACTAATGCTTTATTTAATTATATGACTAATGAACTCAATTAACTATGTTAGATATCATGTTAGATCGAACATATGACATCTTAAAAAGGATTTAATGTGTTATTTTCAGACTGTTTACATACTTAATTGATTGTAGCATTATGAACACCCATTATACCTGTTATTATCTTGCTACTAAAGGTGGCAAAAGGGCCGGGTTGACCCGTAACCGGACCGGCCCAGACCGGTTAAAATCGAAACCGGTCCGGCCCGGTTCATAAGGGGCGGGTGGGCTGGGTAGGGGGATTAGAGGGGGGTTGGTCTGTTTAATTATTTTGAAATTGGCAACCGGACCGGTAGTGAACCGTAACCGTGTACCAGTTTAAGCGGCCCGGCCCGGCCCGGCCCGGTACAACGACTATTTATTTTTTTTATTTTTTTAACATGTGGGGCCCACTGACCGTTGGCAACGGTCACCCCTGACAACATGTCGTTGCCAACGTTAAATTTGCACAAATAGCCCCTTTTTCTTTAAATTTTAACCTATTTTCATTTTACAAAATTAACCTTCTCTAAAACTTTAAATACCCTCCATTTTCTTCATTTCTTCACTCAACTATCATTTCTCAATCTCAATTTCTGAATTTCTCTCATTCTCTAATCTCTCATTCTCCAATTTTCAAGACTTTAAATCTTCAACTCATCTTCTAATTTTATTTTGATCTTTGTTTTGGAATTTAATTTATCGTGTTTTATCATTCGAATTTTGAAGTTTGAAGAACAATTGAACTTCAAAATTGAAATACTTGCTTGACGTTTGTTCGTGGTAACATTGGAACTGTGAATCATCAAGTGCTCAATTTATACCGAATTCGGAGCACTCCCTCCAACTCTATCTCTTATTTACTATTTTATTTGCATATTTAATTTTTGCTTATAC
>ML346334.1:0-10254 GCA_005239505.1 Nicotiana paniculata
TTTAGTGCAACATTATATGCAAAAATATTATTCACCACTATTTCAGATCGATTTAAATTAATCTCATCACCAGTAGAACTTAATAAAAGTTCCTCACTCACCTGAGTCTTGGGTTCATTGATTTCTTCAGGAATCTCGTAACTAATCAGATCTTGGGTCTCTTCAGGAGATCCCTTCATAGTATTATTTTGATCATTTGTCGATTTTCTTTTTCTAGGATTTCGATCCTTAGAACCTAGAGGCCTACCACGCTTCAGGCATGTTTTGGGTTTACTAGCTATCATGTTAGTAGATGGTCGTGTTGGGACATCAATTCGGATAGACACATTTTCTGTAGGGATATGTGATTTAGTAATCCTTTTCAAATTAGTAAATGCATCTGGCATTTGATTTGCTATATTCTGTAAAGGGATGATCTTCTAGACCTCCTGATTACATATAGGGATACGTGGATCAAAATGAGATAATGATGAAACTTTCCACACAATTTCTCTTTTGATTTACTTTTTCTCTCTCCCTAATTGTGGGAAATTTGTTTTATTAAATCAACAATCTGCAAATCGAACAATAAATAAATCTCCCGTCAATGGTTCAAGATAGTGAATAATAGAGGGTGATTCAAACCCAATATATATTCCTAACCTTCTCTGTGGGCCCATCTACTACGCTGTGGTGGTGTTACTGGCACATATACAGCGCATCCAAAAATTCGTAGATGGGCAATATTTGGTTCATGACCAAAAACTAATTGTGACGGAGAATATTTATTATAATGTGTCGGTCTGAGACGAATAAGTGATGTTGCATGCAAAATAGCATGTCCCCAAACAATAGTGGGCAATTTTGTTTTTATAAGCAGTGGTCTTGCTATCAATTGTAGGCGTTTAATAAATGACTCTGCAAGGCCATTTTGAGTATGAACATAAGCTACAGGATGTTCAACTTTTATCCCAATTGATAGACAATAATCATTAAAAGCTTGAGATGAGAATTCTCCAGCATTATCAAGGCGAATAGCCTTTATAGGATAATCTGGGAATTGTGCCCTTAATCGAATTATTTGGGCTAATAGCTTTGCAAACGCCAGGTTGCGAGATGATAGTAGGCATACATGAGACCATCTTGAAGATGCATCTATTAGGACCATAAAATATCTAAACAACCCACTTGGTGGGTGAATAGGTCCACATATATCCCCATGTATACGCTCTAAAAAGGCAGGGGATTCCATGCTAACCTTCATTGGTGGTGGTCTAGTTATCATTTTACCTTGATAACAAGCATCATAAGAAAATTCATCATTTATAAGAATCTTCAGGTTCTTTAGTGGATGTCCACTTGAATTTTCAATAACTCGTCTCATCATTATTGATCCAGGATGGCCCAAACGGCCATGCCAAAGCTCACAAGTATTTGAATCAGTAAACTCTTGGTTTACGATAGAGTGTGCTTCAACTGCACTGATCTTTGAATAGTATAATCCAGAAGATAAAGTTGGTAACTTTTCTACAATGCATTTCTAACCAGAAATATTCTTTGTAATACAAAGATATTCCTCGTTCATTTCATCTATTTTCTCAACGTGATACCCATTCCGGCGGATATCTATAAAACTCAAAAAGTTTCTTCGAGACTTGGAGGAGAATAATGCATTGTTTATAATAAGTTTTGTTCCCTTAGACAGAAATACAATTGCTCTTCCGGAGCCTTCAATCAAACTTATATTACCAGAAATTGTAGAAACATTTGCTTTTTCCTTATGCAAATAAGAAAAGTATTTATGATATTTGAATATGGCATGGGTTGTTCCACTATCAATTACACAAATATCTTCATGATTGGTCTTTGATCCAAACATAATTTGAGGATTATCCATATTCTTCAAAATGACATAAACAAAATATATTATAATAAACATTATTATCAAAACGTAACTTCTATTACATAACCATACTATCTACTACAAACAACAAAAATTAAAATATTTACATTTCTGCAGATTCATCAGCGATTACATGACTTGTTTCTCCTTCTGGGAGTGCAAAGTAATCAGCTACATCCAAATGCATGAAGTCTAAATTATCTTCAAAAATAAAATTTGCTTCAGCATTTTTGTCTGTCTTCTTCAGGGAGGCTTGATAAAGCTCAACCAGGTGTTTTGGCGTACGACAGGTACGTGACCAGTGCCCTTTCCCCCGACATCTATAACATGCATTTTCTGCATTTGTTGCTTGCACCGCTTCATGCTTTTGTTCCTTCCTTTTCCACTGATGGTGGTTAGGAGGGTTCTTTGGTGCATTATTATTACCATGATTAGATTTTCTTCCCCGACCAGGGCCATGACCACGACTGGGGCCACGGCCTCTTCCATGCTTAGCTTGGTGGAAGTTTGTCTCATTCACTTCAGGGAATGGACAAGAACCAGTTGGTCGGCTTTCATGGTTTTTCATTAATAGCTCATTATGTTGCTCGACTACAAGAAGATGTGAGATAAGTTCAGAATACTTTTTGAACCCCATCTCTCGATATTGCTGCTGCAGGAGCATATTCGAGGCATGAAAAGTGGTGAAAGTTTTTTCCAACATATTATGATCGGTAATATTATCACCACATAATTTCAATTGGGAAATAATCCTGAACATAGCAAAATTATACTCACTGATAGATTTAAAATCGTGTAGCCTTAAATGAGTCCAGTCATAATGTGCATGTGGAAGAACGACCATCTTCAGGTGGTCATATCTATCTTTCAAATTATTCCACAGTATGACTTGATCTTTAACAGTGAGATATTCCATTTTCAAGCATTCATCAAGATGATGGCGTAGGAATATCATGGCTTTGGCACGGTCTTGGTTTGATGCTTGATTTTTGTCCTTGATGGTGTCTGCCAGACCCATCGCATCAAGATGAATTTCAGCATCAAGCACCCAAGACATGTAGCTTTTGCCCGATATATCCAGGGCTACAAATTCAAGTTTAGAAAGATTTGACATTATTTAGAAAAAGAAAGTTCATACCTTTGATACTTTCAAAGTATTTGCTCGAGATGGCAGAGTCTCGTGCTGATAACGTGTTATAAAATAACGACTGTAAAGTAAATAAACTAAAGACAAGTGTAGAGAGAAACTGATATATTATTGAACTTTCAAACTGATGTACATAATGAACTGAAATCTCCTCTATTTATAGAAGAAGGAAGTTGTTGTGTAAGCTGATTGTAAACTACTACTGTAAGCTACTGTGTAAGCTTCTTGTAAGCTGCTACTGCAAGCTGTTGTATAAGCTGCTACTGTACCAGATGTAGATAATCTTCTTCCAGGGATAATGTTTATCCATAACGGAGTACCAAAATGATAAGCTTCTTCAGGAGGCTTATTTCCAATAGAGTACTAAATAGATAAACATATTTACGGCAGTGTCCCATATGGATAAGCTTCTTCAGGAAGCTTATTAACAACAGAGTACTAAATGAACATCCATTATATAATATATATTTATAACAGGTCCACATTTTTAAAATAAAAAATAAAATAAATATATGGTCCCCCTCGAACTATATTTTATTTTCAGGACAAATTTAGTCCCTAAAAAAATGTTAATTTATCAAGAAAAAAAGGTTAATTACTCCTTTGGGATAATTGGAGATAGTTTTACAATTCAAAATGAACACTTCTTAATTTAACTTTGGACATGTATTAAGTAGAAGGCAACAAAGCAATTGTCATTTAGATATTGAGAACAATGTAAAATAAATCTTCCATTAAACTGTTAGGCTATCAAGGCAAATATCTTGTACGTATGCCCATTATTATTATCATAATTAAGATATGTTATTGTTATAGTTGAGAGAAATATTCTTAAAGTAGGGAATTTGTCGCGCTTTGTGCTGTTATGATAAACCGTCATTAAATTTAGAAATAATATTTATATATATATATTTAGTCATATGAAATCAAATTTTCAGCTATTTGAATAAAAAAAATTAAGTGTACATATTGATAAAATCAATATATGTATACTATTAGTAGAATTAGATCTTAAATGAACGATATATTTTCATACATTCTATGTGTGTGGGGAGATTTATACACCTTAGTCGAGTCGAATATAATTGAGATATATGTATCAAAGAATTTCTTTTGTTGTTGCTATCATTAGATAGTAAATTTTTTATTTGATGAACTTGCTTCTATTCAATTAAAATAAAAAGAAACAAAGTAAAATAAACCAAAATAGGGGGGAAAATAAGTTTTTGTGTTCACTCTCCTTTTTTACATTATTTTTGTTTTATAATGTAAAATAACAAAAATAATGGAGTAAACTCGAGTAAAGAGACACAACTTATTTATAAAAAGAAATGAGATACATAATATTGACCTTTATCTACAACTCTGCGTTATTTTCATCTACTACAATTTTGAATTGTACAAATAACGGGATAAAAAGCATATAAAATAAAATAAAAAATCACTTAATGTATTTTTACTCAAAAATATGTAAATTATCTGATAAAGCTTATGTTAAAATAAATCTACCCTTACTATTGTTGATATAGTCCTTAACATTACCAATTAATTAGCAAATATGATTGACAGAGAAATTGTAATACCTTGACAAATCTGCTCTCACTTTAAGAAAACTCATACTGTTGAGATAAAAATAAGAAGTTACACTCTAGGTCCCAAAGCAGAAAGAAACAAATTAAAAAAGAAGAGAGCAATACAAGTTAAAAACCATAATAACCAGACAAAAATAATACATCAATGAATCACCAAAAAATAAAATTACATCCACTAAATTAAATAAGAGATATATAAAACAGAATAACAATAAATTTCTACCGATTTAAGAGGAGAAAAAAAAAACAGAGAGATTATATTGGATGGTATCTGTTGTGTGTTTCTATATCTCTCTCAAGAAATGATAGTTGGAGAATCGGAAAATGAGACATCATTGCTCTTCACTCAATATTGCTTCATGGACATCTGAATCTTCTTCCATTTACTTGATTGCCAAAGCCCATGGAATACAGAATGCTCAAGTAATATATAAAGGGTACAACTATCATTCATGAATCATAATAATGTACATTAAATACTTCGTTCGGTAAAACGAAACGAATGGAAATAATAACCAGAAATCACATTTATGGATCATAATGATTTATTATTCAGCAAAACGGATAAACTTTAAGGTCAGAAAGAGAAAAAATAGGATCAAAACATGCAAAAGGAGGTAAACTTAACGGCTTCTCCATTATCAAGATGGAAGAAGAAACTTTAATTTTAGACTTCTTTTATAAGTGAGATACTGCTTTTTCAATGTAAACGTCTCTTTTTTTCTTAGTTAATTATTATTGAGGTAATGATTAAAATTGGAGAGAAATCTCAAAAAATTGTGAAAAAAGATAAATGTCTTTTCAAGCCAAAGAGATACGCCATGCAGCTTGCTCTATTGTGTGGCTTAGTTGGATATTGCAATAGTATTATTATTATTCTTTCATTTGCGACTATCTTATAAATGCATTTACATATCTCTAACCTAGCCAGTTTCATATTAGACTCCAACAATTTCTCAACGATTAAAATATTTGCTAAAGTCGATATTCCATACATGTCTTGTTTTCGTTTAGCTTTCTATTGAATATCAAAGCTTTATTATGCTTTATGATTTGCTACTCAGATTCTCAAAATATTGAGTATACCTTGATCACTCTATTTTAAGATAATATAATTGCGAAATTTTCCTATAACTCCCTTAAATCTTTAAATTCCAGAAATTAACGTTTTTTAATAAAACCGACAACTAATCTTGCCCTCAAAGTTAACACCCATGGTGAGATAGTTATTAGCAGAAGTTTCAAGATGTCAAAAATGACCTCATTTATTATGAATTTTAACATTTAATTCAAATTAATGTATTCACCTGCGTATAAAACAGGCACAAAAGTTGGCAAAGGAAGAAGAGAAAGCACAGCTTGCGGCATATATGGTTGCATAACTCTAATGCTTATAATGATCAAAAAGAGGACAAACTTAATCTAAGCAAAGTTTAGGCTTTAAGGGTCATAGTAAGTGACGTGCAGAATTGATTCCCGCCTACTATATGTGATACGGTTACGCATCTTTACAATATTTTAATGCATTTATGCTCAATTTGCATATTATATATCTGTAACGAAGTTAACTTGTGCTTGATATCTTCCAAAATACTAGCTAGATGTTGGAAGAGTATTGAGCATATGCATCACATATTATACACAAGTATATTCTATTTCCATAATTATTCTAATCATTATGAGTGTGTGTGTATAAAAGCTCTTGAGGCGCTTGTATAATGTATATCCGGCAACTTTGTTTTACTATTTCATGTAGATAGTGCAACCATGTAATTCAAAATGTACATGAATGTCAAAAAATCACAAAAATGTACCAACATACAAGCCTTTCACCCAAAAGAAAATAATTAGGAAGGGAAGAATAGAAGCAGCAGCATCTATGTACACAGCTCGTTTATCCTTTCTGGTGCATCCGTAGGCGCTCAAACTCTTTTAATTTCGTCTTTAGAAGTGTATGCTCCTGCTGCATTTTGCCGAGCAGTGTTTCGACCATAACCATCTCCTCTTTGAGATGACTAATCTGTTTATCCAGAAAAGCTAGTGTGTCTATACCCCTATCTCCCAGTCGATACATGCTACCTGTGCAGTCCCCTTGAGGTATCACGTGGACGTGCTGAGGTCTACCTAATAACACGAGTATGCTCATCTGCAAATAAAGTTTGATAACACAAAAAGATTAGACAGCAAACTTATCTTTCACCTCAGTTTGCAAGAAAGTTCTGACAGCAATATTCACTGGTCGATCTGTTGCGGATCACCATATGTGCAAACAGATTAAGTCATAGGGTCATACACAGTAGAATATTAATGCATCACATACACAAAAGCAACAAACAAATTAGCGCAGAGAACAAAATTGACAGAGTCAAACAAAAGTCAAACTGGGCTGAAACTCGCAAATTAGTTGCAGGTGAGGGTGTAACGTTGACTTATTTTCCAGAAGGTATATAATTAAAAAGAAAAGTAGTGCCAGGATCAGATGTACATCTCATAGGAGAGAGAGAAATACAAAGCATGTTCTACGTGCATCAAAACGAAGTGGACAAGGACAGCATTTTCCTACATTTAAACAAGATGGAAAGAGCAAACATACTAGAATATCAGCTCGTCGTTACCTTCAAAATGTATCCCTAACCTACTTCTACCACCGGAAGTCAGCCAACTCTTGTAACATGCAGCTAATTACATTCCCTCTCTTGCCACATTTTACTAACCCAGTTTCTACCTTAATTCGTCAATATTATGATATCATTCTTAATTTGTTCCAACTTTTTCCCCTTCTATTCAACAAATATGAATATGCGCTGCTTTTTATTACTTCAAAATTGTTTTGGTTCTTCCCAAAATTTGTACACTTCCTCACACTCCAAATTATTATTTTGATTTCCTCAAATAAACCAATACAAGAAGCCATTCAAACCTTAGGTCAACACAAGTCAATTAGAATGGTAAGGAGGGAGTGTTTGCATCGCTATTGGACATTGAAAGGTGAATTCCACTATACCAAGAATAGTTTACAGAGAGTATAACAACACTAACCCCAAAATCAAGGAAAAAGAGTCAGACCACAAATAAGCTTACAACCTGCAGTTGACAAATTCTCCAGTATCTATTTTTTGACACTAACAATTAACAGAAAAATGCATGAACAGAAACTGCATGATCACATGGCGAAAGCAGTTTCTTTCCATGCTCAACACAAAATACAGGGAACAATTTGTGGTGGCAAAGTATCTCAGATAGAAGGCGCAAATTGAGATACAAACCTGCATTAAGAGCAGGATCACAGCAATGGTGATCACTATAAGAATGGAAAACTGGCTTTGGGATTTGAAAGATGATGAACACTTGAGCATGAAATTTCTACACAAGGAAGTAACAGACACGGTACTGCTACAACTACCCCGCAGGGAATCAGCAGCTTGCTGGTTGAGTGGCAGTGCTTGTGACCTAACTTCATCACTTGCCCCATCTAATATTTCCACATGTTCAGAACTTTCTTGCTGCTGAGCACTTGTTACCACATTAGCAGCATAACTACCAGCTGATATAAAAAATAATTTAATAAGATAATGTGATCCTGGAATTAAAGAACATATACTACAATATATAAAAAAGCAGATGCCAATTGTTATAGACAAAGGTATGATACAAGAGGATCCCAGAAGCACTACCTTCTTCCTTCTCTAACTTCTTTTGCTTCAACAGTTCATGTGCCTGAAATAAAAACCCACATCAATCTCTTAAACAGCCTTGAAATACCTGCAAACTGAAAATAGAAGAAACCTGAAAGGATGAGGAAAATACAAGGGCAATCCATATGGCATACACGTCTCGACATTCATCAACAGTAGACTGCACTATCTTCCCTGCAGAGACTTCCAAGCATTTAGCAGCCAAACAGATATTTTTGTAAGGTGATCATCATAAGTTACCTTTTCCACCTTTTTCCCATAACAGCTTAAGCATTGAAACTAAAAAGGATACACTAAAATGCACATCAAATCCTATGTAGGTCCACTTTTTTCTGTCGTACCTCATCTTGCTCAAAATTTGTTATATCAAGACACATGCACAAAAAGTGCTGCACATATCATGCCTTTGGTGAAAAACTTCTTTCTGTATTTACTATCATGTCAGGTCATGCCATGTGGATGCGGTAAAAAATTCTCTCTATTTTCAATCATGTCAGCTTTGAAGACATGGAAACACACTTCAAAGACCCTACCAAACCAAAACTCTTCAATATCTCTACATACAAGTGAGGATTAATCAAATGTTATCAGCTCAGTGAGGATTATTTATATAAACTCTCTTTAAACTCCAACTTGGGCAACAAAAAAAATAGCTTTGATCCTCATAATACCTTGCCAATGGATCATTGCGGACATGATTTGATGGAAGACAACTAAGGCTGGGTGGAAGGAAGAGCGCCAGCAAATAGCTGTGTCGTGGCTTCACAGTCTTCCAGTCAATATCAGATTATATAAAGGAATTTTCCGAAATCTTAAGTTTCATGGTTCATCTATCGAAGGTTTCATCTTGACATAAACAACTGTCAAACCCCTAATTTGTGCGAGAAACTAAGAACATAGATGCTCATAATGACTGCCAATGGATAATCACCAGCAACTTAAAAGATGAAGTCCAGGAAATTACTAGCCAAAAAATGATATGATCAAACGTAACTGAGGCTCAGTTGAAGGAAGAGCACTAGCAAATGGTTATGTATATTTTTTCTCAAGAAAATAGCATGTAGATTTGCTCAACATTTCACAGTCAACATCATAACTGGGGTGTTGAATGGGCAGGTTGGGCTTGGCATATATTTATTGGCGGGTCATTTATAGTCCATCTAAAAGCTTAATGCAGCCCAAATTGATCTATAAGAAAACTTATCATAACACAAATTTTTTTTTTTTTCTGAGTTCAGTTTGTTTAAAATAGTCATAATAAACAAAGAAAAATATTTTATTATTTTGATATGATTATTAAACCGTTTATAAAAGAACAAACAAAAAGATGGAAAAAGTTTGAGTTGGGCTGGTTGGGTCAATGACCCAGTGTTTAGCCCAAATTGACTCACCCCTTTCGACCCAAGCAAACATTGAGCAAGTTATAGCCCAGACCGTTTATTTGATTTAACCCATTTTGACCTGTCCAAATGTAGCCCAATCCATCCTAGTTGACAACCCTAATCAGGACAAGCAAAGAAATCGAATATGAGTGGATAAGCCCCATGTAGCATCAGTGGCGAAACATTTTGATTAATCAATCATCAAAAGTGTACTAAGCACATCGAAGCATTTGATTAACCTATCAAGCATTGACGAGCAGGCGATCCTTGTTTATCCAGCTCCATCATAGTTAATTACAACAAAAAAACCCGAAGTGAAAGGAACCGATCAAACTTGAAGAAGGTATATATGAGCAACAAAGAAGCATGTGCACCTCTAAACATGGTTTTCTTTGAAAAGGCCACATTTACGTACACCTTCAAACTGCAGCCTCCTACTGGTTCATCGCGATTCGTCTCCACATCCCAAAAACTCTAATGTGAAAGGCAGAAATATATCATGAGAAGAAACTAAGATAAAATAGAAAAGGTTTCAACATGACCAACAACAATAACC